>JAPMUY010001663.1:0-180000 GCA_026901105.3 Galaxias olidus | reverse complement strand
TGTTTCTTCTCGAGGTTTTGCTTGGTAGCCAATCTTGAGCCGTCACGGTCCGTTGACACGGTCCGTCACTATCTGACTGGGAGTCGGACTGAACGTGACTTTGAGTAAACTATCAGTGAGTCGAACCATCGGTGAGTTGAACTATAGGAGGGTGAGTCGAACTATAGGAGGGCGAGTCGAACTATCAGACTCTTGAACTATCAGAGAGTCGGACTGAACGTGACTTTGTGCATGAGAGTCAAACTATCGCAAACGTCACACTTCGTAACAGGAAGTGCCTCTCGGCTCGAGACGAACCGTTTTCTCAGTGTATGATGTACGCAGACTTGGACACGAGTGATAATATAAATTGAATGTAGATACAAAAGCATTGAAGGGCGGGTTTTGTTTAGCACTGAAGTGGAAATATTTAATGAGTCAGTAAAAGTTCCAACTAATTTGACATAATAGTTTGATTGGGACACTAAAAAGATTTGTTCAAAAAGATTCGTTTGTACAATTTTGCACATCACTACTTCTGATTGGTGACCATGACTGTCACACAAGGATGGCATGCGTTTTATATAAGAATTTACCATTTAAACCCTGATTAGGCAAGCTAACTTAAATTGCAGCCTTTGCAATTTGCTAATTGCATTGTCTCAAATCAAGATATCGATTTGAAATCGATTAATCGTTCAGCCTTAACTAGACCTATAGGTGCCTTGGCATGGTCACTAGCTAATAGTAACCTAATTAATTATGCAATATAGTGCTAAATAGTGCATTTTACTCCTAATATGTATTATTTTAATGATTGGTGGAAAAACACTAGCTTCATAGCTTGTCCTGTTTTTCTGCAGTTTGTAGAGAAAGTACAGCTGGATTATTGGCAAGGCAGCCAACCGTTTGCTAATGTTAACTGGTTAGTAACATCTAAAGTAGTCTAGCCATTTGTAGCAATGTCGACATAACGTTATTATTTACTAAGCTACTGTAAAAAAGACATAACATAAATGTTTGTAATGTAATCAATGACAATAAATTATCTTTTCCGTATTTCTCATCTCCTTCTCATTTCTTTTTTTTATTGTGCTTGCCTTTGTTTTGCGTATGTGCGTGTGTGTACATGCTGGTTACGAAGGCCCCCACTGGAATGCAAGTCGGCAATCTCTACGAGACAAGTGGCCTGTCACATGTCTTGTGCTACGTGTGTAAAGGAGTTTTGGGCAGGTGTGACGCTACCCTTTCGGCAGATGAAGTGCTGTAAAATAGAAATAGAAAATAGAAATGTTAAAGTGGACCTATTATGCTTTTTGGGTTATTCCCTTTCCTTTAGTATGTTATATAGCTTTTTGTGCATGTAAAAGGTCTGAAAAGTTATAAAGCCCATAGTCCACACCAAAGGGAGCTACTCTCTCTCACAGAAAACACTGCTCCTGAACTGCCTGAAACGCCTCGTTTGTAGTCCGTCGTTTTCTTCCATAACTTATGTACGTCACTAAGTCACACATTTGAATAATGTTTGGCGCACCCTCAACCGGAGCCAGTCAGAGCGGAGGCCAGGTGGTTTCGCCATGTCGATAAAAACGTCATATTCGTCAGCGCAAAGGCAAATTCCCTTTGTTTGGCCAGCTGTCAAATCAGAACAGACTGGGCTCCTCGGGAGGGGGGCCTTAAAGAGACAGGAGCTAAAACGGAGCGTTTCAGACAGAGGGTGAATAGAGGTGCTGCAGATCCAGGCAGTTTGGAAAAAATAAATTGTTTATTGAACATTAAAATGTGTAAACCTAATCTAGTAGAACTCCTAAATAAAGGTATGAACCTGAAAATTTGCATAATAGGGCCCCTTTAATAGTTAATGTTTTTGTTTGGTGCATAAGCACAAACCTAAGGGTATCAAGGAAGGTTCTGCACGGAGGAATGGTCAAAATCCCTCCAGCTGACAGACAGAAATGGGCTCAGTGCCAGGGGAGGCTGCACCAAGTACTACAAATAGGGTTGCCAGTAATTGTGAAACCTTTTTATATTTTAAATTTGATTGCACATTTTTCAAGTGATAATTTTTTTATTTTGGTCGATTCCATTGAATTATTAATGAATTATGTTAAAATAACCAAGAGGATATAGACAGACAGGGGAAAAGACTGGGAGGCAAGGCAAGGAAAAGGTAGAGTGAGAATGGGAGCAGGCAGGTGGGGAAAGAGTACGTGTCCTGTATGCCAATGTCTCCTGCTCGTCATGACAAACCTGCCTGCCTCTGCTTAAAGGGGCCGCTCTGCTGCTCCAGGAAACCCAGACAGTAACTGATAAGCTGTCTGTATCATGGAGTGGATGCCAGCTTAATACAAAGTTTGATCGTGTGTGTGTGTGTGTGTGTGTGTGTGAGAGAGAGAGACAATTAGAGGGAGAGGAGGAGTTTACATGCGCATTTGTGCAATTGTATTTGCTCCAAGCAGTGTGACTTGTGGCAGTGCATTAAAACACAGGTCTGTGCGCACACACACCCACTCACACAAGCTGTTGGTGTGTGTATGTGTGTGTGTGTCTGGCTTGATGGAGTTGTTGTTTGTGTCCACTCTTAGCACTGGGTTCATTTCACCTGCTACAGATAAAGGGGTTTGTCATATTTGGGGAGATAAGGTTAAACGCTATCTAAAGTATGGACTGAGGAATTAGAAGGTAGGGACCACTTTGAGACTAGGGCTTTAGAAAATGGAAGTGATTCCCTTTCAAAACTGTCCTAGTCTCTTCTGTGTGTCTATTTAGATCTATTTAGGTCTTATGTGTGTCTATTTAGATCTTGTCTCTTTTCCGCCAACACAAACCTAGTGCCAGTTCCGTGCCGGTGCTAGAGCCAGTTTGCCATCGGTTCAACTTGCGAACCTTCTAAGAACCGTTTGCTTTTCCACGGGCTAGAGAGCCACGTCATTACGTCATTATATACGTCAGTATACGTCTCCGCTTTGGCAGCAACGTTAACCTACAAAGCACTACAGCAATGGCGGGCTAGAGGCATGTCCACTGAATTACTTCCAGGGCCTTTTCCTCTTTCTTTAGTAATATAATGACATGCCTGGCATGCTCCTTTTTCGAACATTTACTGTTTCTGGTCAAATGTAGTAATACTGTACAATAATAATGCATGAAACATGGATTTGAATGGTTCTTAATTTATTCTATTTTCCCAGCTGTTCTACCATTATTCAGAGTTGATTTTAAATTTTATTTTATTAGTGAGCTCACTGAAACACTTGAGTGTGTATTTTATGAGTGCTTTATCTCTTGTATTTATAAATATAATTGCCCCAACACAACAAATTAGCACCCCTTAAGAAATTTTAAGGTATTTGCTTTCAAATAATACTACACACTTTCATATGACACTTAAACTTTTAATAAAAAGTTTCTTTCTTTTTACCGTTTTTTAACCAGGTAACTCCAACTGAGTACGGGTTTTCTTTCAGTTATGAGTTATTGGTTTTTCATTTTCTGTATTTCTTTTGAGATGAATATTTAGAAATAGAGGCCTATTGCTAAGTGGTTGAAGAACTAATAGAAAACGAAAGAGCTAAAAAACAAGTGCATGTCACCAGAGGTTGATGCGCATAATGATATAGTTTTTATAGGCCAACAAAAAGTTTAGAAAATGTAGGTTAACATGTAACCTTCCCTCCTCCTTTGCAGAGCGCGTCAGGCAGCGGTACGGGGAGCTGAATGGGGAGCTGCTGTGTGTGGAGCTGGAGAAGGAGAAGCAGGGGCTGGGCCTGAGTCTGGCTGGGAACAGGGACCGCTCCCGTCTCAGCATATTTGTAGTGGGCCTTAACCCAGGGGGCGCTGCTGCCAAGGACGGCTCCATCCGCGTGGGCGACGAGCTGCTAGAGGTAAACTGACACACTAGTTAGGGCTCCATCCACGTGGGCGATAAGCTGCTAGAGGTACTCCTCCCATGTCCTTGTCCACCTGTGGGTGCTGCAGCTTCTGTTGTACCTGCTTACATTTATCTGCAGCAAAAAACAAAAAGCTCATCTCACAACCTCTGTATTAAGCTTTGGGCCGTCAAGGGTAATAAGGTCTTGTGAGCGTGGATTTGTAAGGGATGTAATGAGATATTGCAACTTGCAAAACACACTGTGTTTTCTCTCCAATCACTGAGGACACACACACACACACACACACACACACTAGTGTCTGAACCAGTCTGAATACAACCAGGCACGTAGCACACAGTACCGACCGTACATGCAAGCCCACACTCGCTGGCATTAGCCTAAAAATAAGATGCAGAGGTGGTCTACAAATCTCCTGGGATGTTGCTAGATGAATATATCTAGATGTTTACACTGAACTGCTGAATTAGCTATTGATTTTACATTTAGAGAGCTTGCAAGCAATCCAGAATGGCCACAGATGTTGTAGCTTGTTCCATTACTGTTTAATTAATATCCGTCTCTGTTAGACTTTCTGTGTGTGTTTGTGTGCATGGAGCCTCCCAATCATCGTGTGTGTGTGTGTGTGTGTTCATGCTGTGTCAGCCCGTAGTCTATCTCCTCTCTCTGTGCCCCATCAGATCAACAACCAGGTGCTGTATGGGCGCAGCCACCACAACGCCTCCGCCATCATCAAGAGTGCTGCTAATAAGGTTCACATCCTCCTCCTCAGGTGAGACGCCGCCCACTGCCCTGGGACCACCTCACACAACACAACACAACCCTGCCCTGTAGTAGTACATATACATACATACAGGGTGTCTGCAGTAATAAGAGGTTTAGTAGTACATATACATACATACAGGGTGTCTGCTGTGACCAGAGGTTTAGTAGTACATATACATACAGGGTATCTGCTGTGACCAGAGGTTTATTAGTACATATACATACATACAGGGTATCTGCTGTGACCAGAGGTTTAGTAGTACATATACATACATACAGGGTTTCTGCAGTAATAAGAGGTTTAGTAGTACATATACATACATACAGGGTTTCTGCAGTAATAAGAGGTTTAGTAGTACATACAGTGCCTTGCAAAAGTATTCACCCCCCTTGGCATTTTTCATGTTTTGTTGCCTCACAACCTGGAATTAGAATGGATTGTTTGAAGGTTTGCATCATTTCATCCAGAGAACATGCCTACAACTTTGAAGATGTGATTTTTTTTTTTTATTGTGAAGCAAACAACAAATAGGACAAAATAACAAAACTTCAGCGTGCATAAATATTCACCCCCCTAAGGTCAGTACTTTGTAGAGCCGCCTTTTGCGGCAATTACAGCTGCAAGTCGCTTTGGATAAGTCTCTATGAGCTTGCCACATCTTGCCACTGGGATTTTTGCCCATTCCTCAAGGCAAAACTGCTCCAGCTCCTTCATGTTGGATGGTTTCCGCTTGTGAACAGCAATCTTCAAGTCTGACCACAGATTCTCAATTGGATTGAGATCTGGGCTTTGACTAGGCCATTCCAACACATTTAAATGTTTCCCCTTAAACCACTCGAGTGTCGCTTTAGCAGTATGCTTCGGGTCATTGTCCTGCTGGAAGGTGAACCTCCGTCCCAGACTCAAATCACAGGCAGACTGAAACAGGTTTTGCTCAAAAATATCCCTATATTTAGCACCATCCATCTTTCCCTCGACTCGAATCAGTTTCCCAGTCCCTGCTGCTGAAAAACATCCCCACAGCATGATGCTGCCACCACCATGTTTCACTGTGGGGATGGTGTTCTTGGGGTGATGGGATGTGTTGGGTTTGCGCCAGACATAGTGTTTTCCTTGGTGGCCGAAAAGTAAAATTTTAGTCTCATCTGACCGGAGCACCTTCCTCCATACATTTGGGGAGTCGCCCACATGCCTTTTGGCAAACTCAAAACGTGCCATCTTATTTTTAACACTAAGTAATGGCTTTTTTTCTGGCCACTCTTCCATAAAGCCCAGCTCTATGGAGTGTACGGCCTATTGTGGTCCCATGCGCAGATACACCAGTCTCTGCTGTGGAACTCTGCAGCTCCTTTAGGGTTACCTTTGTGTCTGTGAGTTTTGGTGTGCGGCCCTCTCTTGGCAGGTTTGTTGTGGTACCATGTTCTTTCCATTTGAAGATGATGGATTTGATGGTCCTCCGGGGGATCATTAAAGATTTGGATATTTTTCTATAACCCAACCCTGACTAGTACTTCTCAACAACTTTGTCCCTGACTTGTTTGGAGAGCTCCTTGGTCTTCATGGTGTGATGCCTCTTGCTTAGTGGTGTTGCAGCCTCTGGGACCTTTCAGAAAAGGTGTGTTTATACTGACAGATCATGTGACACTGAGATTACACACAGGTGGACTTCATTTCACTAATTATGTTACTTCTGAAGGTAATTGGTTGCACCAGAACTTTTGAGGGGCTTCATAGCAAAGGGGGTGAATACATATGCACATGCCAATTTCCAGATTTTTATTTTTAAAAATAATTTGTAATATTTTTTTTTCTCATTTCACTTCCCCAACTTAGACTATTTTATGCAGATCCATCACATAAAACTCCGATAATTTTTTTTTTTAAATTACAGGTTGTAATGTAACAAAATAAGTAACAAGCCAAGGGGGGTGAATACTTTTGCAAGGCACTGTATACATACATACAGGGTGTCTGCTGTGACCAGAGGTTTAGTAGTACAAGAACCTTTCTGTTTTGCAGTTGACCTTGTTCAAACAGTTGGTACATATTGTGATATCTTTCACAGTGAAATCCTGTCTCTGATTGGATATTGATGCTCTTTTCTCCTGTGCTTTCCACTCTTGTATCTGACCAGGAATGAGGATGCGATCCAGCAAATGGCTGTGCCACCTTTCCCTAATCCACCTCCTGTCCTTTCCTCCAGTGAGGTGAGTCCAGGCTCTCTGCTCTCCTCACCCACCATGCTGCCTGCCACCTGCTCACTCTTCACGAGCTGACTCAACATGTGTCAGTAGCATACAGGAACTAAACGCAGCAGGCACAACGTCTTTGGCAACACAAGTTTCATTTCTTGCTGGGCACTAAATGGTGTCTCCTACTTGGGTGTGTGTGTGTGTACATCATGTACGTATGTGTTTGTGTTTTGAAGCAGACCCACCAGCAGTCTATCTCCCCTGTGGTGCAGAGTCAGCCCGCCATAGATAAAGCCCCGCCCTCCCCAGAGGCTCAGTTCCTGAGTGTCGGCCCTGCAGAGAACATTGTTCTGGAGGTAAGACAATGGCCAACAGCAGTGGTGTTGGGGGAACATTTACATCAGAGTGGCAATTACGGAGGAGCCAACCCGAATGAGACAAGGGCTCCCTCAAAAGCATAAAAACTTAAATTTAGGGGGGGTCTGTTAAAATCTACTACATCAAAATGTTTTACTATTTTAAAATGTATGTATCTACACTGGCTAGCAGTTCTTTTTTTAACCACCTGCTGAATTACAAAGCAGAATTTTCTAAATCTTCATGTGCCCCCCCGAAATGTTATGATCTGTGTCAATGGTTGATCCTGGATTAGTTATGGGATCGGTAAGAGTGGCAGTGCCTACTGTCCGCCTCCAAGCTATCTCTGACTCACAAAATATGTTGTATGAATGTTCCTAAAAAATATGATGGTAAGGTTGTCTCAACTTACCATGACGGTACGAAGGTTTTTGAATTCCATTATTTTCAATGTCGGCTAGAGACCAGCGTAAATTTTCGTAACTTAGTGCTCATTCAATAAGCTGGCTCGTAACGTTAAAATTATTACTTTGTGTATTACAGTGCAGGTAACCAATGTTGTCCTTCATCAAATCATTCATTAATAATGCAAAAACAGCAGACACTGATAAAGAAATGCCAGTAGAAGTCATAGTGGCTTATTTACAGAAGGTGAATCTTTTAGTCTGGTTACTTCTTGTAATAATTATATTACCTTTGGCTTTCTCTACCATGTTTTTTAAGTGTGCTCTCGATCACACTTCTGAAGTCTCTCTCTCTTTCTCTCTTTCCGTTTCCTGCTCTGCCTCACTTTGAGTAAACCACTAGCAGGACAGTAAGCTGTCTAGTGGGAGACCAGAGCTGGTTTCTGACCACAGCGCCCCCAAGAGTCTGGTAGAAGGAGACGCTACATCCAAGGTCAGAACCCAGCAAGGTCCACATTAAAAGAATGCATTGTTTTGAATGATTCAGTGTAATACACAACAAGTGTGTAGAAAATTACTGAGAATGTTGGTCGAATGAAAAATGAGTAGATACTTCCCTTTATTCTGTACCCCAGAAACCTGCTTACAAACCTTTGGGCTGAAAATACTGTGTGTGTGTGTGTGTGTGTGTGTGTGTGTGTGTGTGTAGACGCTGAATGGATCGGGAGGAAAGGAGCTTTTGGAGAGTGTCTCCCAGGCTGTCAGGACCCCCATGGAGCAGCAGGTACGGATGGCATTGAAAGTGGATTTAGGGCAGTGGCTACAACAGCCCACTTTAACTGATATGTATTATTAATCTGAGCACAAAACCTCTGTGTGTGTGTGTGTGTGTGTGTGTGTGTGTGTGTAGCCCTTGAGCCTCTTCAGGGTGTGTGGCAGCAGCAGCAGCAGCGGTCAGCCAGCAGGCCCATCAGACAGAGCGGTGTGTCTTCCAGACTCACAGTGCAGCAACACAGGTAGGTGTGTCCACACACCATCACAAAGAAACCTGCTACTCTGTGGATTCAGTCTATGACTATAGCTATCTATACCAAACCATATTATCATTTGGCCCCCTGGAATCTTCATCACTTGAACACAGTGGACACAGCCTTTGGACACTTTGAACATGGTGAACCTCAGACCGTTGACTTAATCCTTAAACAGTGTCATGCAGTTTGTTCCGCTTGCGCTGTAATTGCAAAAGCAGGTACCAGTTTGTAAGTAGTCTTACAAAATAGTTCACTAGAGGATGCAATGCTCCCTCACTATCTCACTACAGATAACAGATGTTTGGAAAAAGGTAAAGCAAAGCATGTGTGTGTGTGTGTGTGTGTGTGTTTGTAGAGCCTACTACCTGTCCCATAGTGCCGGGACAGGAGACAGTCATAGAGATCGCCAAGGGCCGCTCTGGCCTGGGCCTCAGCATCGTTGGCGGTAAAGACACCCAGTTGGTAAGACACGCCAAATACACACACACAGTGTCAAGATACGATCCAAGACGATATGGGAACTATGGTTTTGTAATACTTTTGAAATAAATGATAAGGGCTAAGTGGTATTATATATTAGGGCATTAACTAGCCATTGTACATAGACCTGAGGGCCGACCGTCATAGTTCCCAGAGGACACACCCTCTCCACCTCCTCTGCTCCTCTCTCCCTTCTTCCCCACCCCTCTCCAGGATGCCATCGTGATCCATGAGGTGTATGAGGAGGGGGCGGCTGCCCGGGATGGTCGCCTCTGGGCCGGGGACCAGATCCTGGAGGTGAGCCTCTCCTGGAGGATAGACAACCTAGGCACAGCTAGTGGCCTGTCCAATATACGTAGCTCCTGCTTCAGGTTGGCCTGATCCTTTGATTAAGAGCAGTTGTCTTCTGGAAATCCCTATCTTTGTGTAAAATGTATGATTTTATCAAACAAGCAGTCAAACAAATGCCAAAATAAGCAAACAAAATCAAACCAAAAATGTCTCGAATGTGGCCTGAAAGAACAAATCCTATTTGACTGTCTGTCTGTGTGTGTGTGTGTGTGTGTGTGTGTGTGTGTGTGTGTGTGTGTGTGTGTGTGTGTGTGTGTGTGTGTGTGTGTGTGTGTGTGTGTGTGTGTGTGTGTGTGTGTGTGTGTGTGTGTGTGTGTGTGTGTGTGTGTGTGTGTGTGTGTGTGTGTGTGTGTGTGTGTGTGTGTGTGTGTGTGTGTGTGTGTGTGTGTGTGTGTGTGTGTGTGTGTGTGTGTGTGTGTGTGTGTGTGTGTCCAGGTGAACGGGGTGGACCTGCGCGGTGTGGACCATGAGGAGGCCATCAGCACGCTGAGGCAGACCCCGGCCATGGTGAGGCTCACTGTGCTGCGAGACCAGGCCCAGTACCGCCAGGAGGACAACCTGGACCTGCTGGCTGTGGAGCTGCACAAGAGAACGGGCCGCGGCCTGGGCCTCAGCATCGTGGGAAAGAGGTGCACCATCTCACGGAGCACCTTCACAACAACCCTTATTTGGTTCCTCAGAATTGTATTGTTTTTATATTTATTGGAGTTTGCTGGAATTATTTGTTTTCAAAAACATACATTCATTTGTGATAATAGACATACTTATGTAATCCAAGAAGTAAAAATAAATTGAATTATTTTTATTTCGGCTATCAGAAAGTAGTCCAAATCAATTAGCGCCACTATATGTTTTCATGTACCCCATTAAAAAGGGCCATTTGTTTTGGGATTTTACAATGTGAGTAAAATAGAAAATAATTGATGGCTAGTTTGTTTTTACAAATCGTACGTGTACCACACCATTGGCTCAGAGGAGGTGGCTGAGAAGTTGAAAGTAAGTCTTGGGTCTTTTCCGACATGTGGTGTTACAATGGCACCAATCCTCAAAGTCCTGCTCCACCTCCACCCCCCGGCCTGCTCAGGTTTAGAGCATCTCTCTGGATAGATCAGGAACTCCACAGAATGCTCCTCCATCACGGAGCATCTCTCTGGATAGATCAGGAACTCCACAGAATGCTCCTCCATCACGGAGCATCTCTCTGGATAGATCAGGAACTCCACAGAATGCTCCTCCATCACGGAGCATCTCTCTGGATAGATCAGGAACTCCACAGAATGCTCCTCCATCACAGAGCATCTCTCTGGATAGATCAGGAACCCCACAGAATGCTCCTCCATCACAGAGCATCTCTCTGGATAGATCAGGAACTCCACAGAATGCTCCTCCATCACGGAGCAGCATCTCTCTGGATATAGATCACAGAACTCTCTCTGGACAGAATGCTCCTCC
Source organism: Galaxias olidus (assembly GCA_026901105.3). Lineage (NCBI taxonomy): Eukaryota > Metazoa > Chordata > Actinopteri > Galaxiiformes > Galaxiidae > Galaxias > Galaxias olidus. The sequence continues at coordinate 169,098 of JAPMUY010001663.1, read as the reverse complement.
ATCACGGAGCAGGACTGGGAGTCACAGAGAAAGAGGAGAAAAGGTGGCTTACCTGGCCTCAAACACATTCTAATGGGTATTTTGAATGATTCAAATGATGGTAGTATATTCCCCCTGGTTGGAGCTATCCCTAAACATGCTGATGGTCTTATCCTAACCTCCTGACTCTCCCTCTAGGAGCGGCAGCGGGGTGTTCATCGCTGAGCTGGTGAAGGGGGGCGCCGCTGAGCTGGATGGCCGGCTGATGCAGGGCGACCAGATCCTGTCCGTGGATGGAGAGGACATGAGGCAGGCCTCACAGGAGAAGGTGGCTGCCATCCTGAAGGTAGGCTTAGGCTGCACACCAGGGGACTCCCACCTCCTGCTGCTCCCTGGGAACCTTCTCTTGAATTCTTTTTATGGAAGATGCACACAAGGGTTTGCTATTTGATACTTTGTCCTGATCTTGTTTGGTCACGATATCGCACTCCTATGAGTATTTCTAGACCAACATGCCATTTGTGACAGGAGTGATGTTGTATTAAGTGAACTTCCTTTGTTGGCTCTGACACCGCCCATATGTCAGTACACCTATGCTATGGAGGACATAAGGACCATAGTCAGCGGTGTCACACTAGAATCACCACAGGGGGGCACCATTGAGCCAGGGATTTCTCTGTGTCTTTGTGGTCTCTCTTCACTCGGTTCTGGATCGATCGCCATGGGTTCAATAATAATAATCCATTTTATTTTGTTTTGAGCGCTTTTCTCGAGACTCAAAGCGCTTTCTCATTGGGTCAGGTGGGATTTGAACCCAGGACCTTCTTGCTGTGAGGCACCAGTGCTAACCACTGAGCCACCGTGCTGCCCGAAAACAGGCCAATAAACAGACTTATATTCTGTGTCATACGCTGATGGCTACAGTGATGTCCTCTTTGAGTGGTGCTGAGCTGAAACTACCGTAGGGTTATCATAGAAGATGGAAAAGCCAATCCAGCCTTGTCTCTGAGCTGTAACACCGTAACGCCTGATGTGATATGATTTATGTCAGTCATTAGACGCTAGGCTACCTTGTGAATTGCTCTGCAGAGTGTATGTTGGATGAGTCCACTGTCCTCATGCAGAGAACTCCCTGGTAGGGCTCAGCCTGTCCGGGGGGGGGGGGGGGGGCAGTGACCTCTGTGCCTCTGCAGTGTACCAGGGGGCAGTGACCTCTGCAGTGTACCAGGGGGCAGTGACCTCTGTGCCTCTGCAGTGTGCAAGGGGGCAGTGACCTCTGTGCCTCTGCAGTGTACCAGGGGGCAGTGACCTCTGTGTCTCTGCAGTGTACCAGGGGGCAGTGAGCTCTGCTGCTGTGCCTCTGCAGTGTACCAGGGGGGCGGTGCTGCTGGAGCTGGGACGACTCAAGGCTGCTTCCTGGATCTCCTCCAGACACACCTCCCAGGGAAGCCAGGTGTGCGTGCGTGCGTGCGTGCGTGCGTGCGTGTGTGTGTAAAGCAGCACCTCAGAGTCTCACCCTCTCATTGCACAGGACACTGGACAGCATGGTCACTCAGCCTGCACACTGGACAGCATGGTCACTCAGCCTGCACACTGGTCAGCATGGTCACTCAGCCCGCACACTGGTCAGCATGGTCACTCAGCCTGCACACTGGTCAGCATGGTCACTCAGCCTGCACACTGGTCAGCATGGTCACTCAGCCCGCACACTGGTCAGCATGGTCACTCAGCCCGCACACTGGTCAGCATGGTCACTCAGCCTGCACACTGGTCAGCATGGTCACTCAGCCCGCACACTGGTCAGCATGGTCACTCAGCCCGCACACTGGACAGCATGGTCACTCAGCCCGTACACTGGACAGCATGGTCACTCAGCCCGTACACTGGTCAGCATGGTCACTCAGCCCGTACACTGGTCAGCATGGTCACTCAGCCTGCACACTGGACAGCATGTTCTGTGTGTGAGGAAGCATGGATCAGCTGTTTGCCATCACATCTGCATGCCCAAGTTTGTGTGTGTGTGTGTGTGTGTGTGTGTGTGTGTGTGTGTGTGTGTGTGTGTGTGTGTGTGTGTGTGTGTGTGTGTGTGTGTGTGTGTGCCTTTACCCTGCTGTATCATAGCTGCCCGCCTCCCTTTCTAGATGAGCCATGTGAGTGGTAATGGTTCCAGTACCACAGTCCAGGCACCAGTCCAGGCACCAGTCCAGGTCCCAGTCCAGGTCCCAGTCCAGGTCCCAGTCCAGGAACCAGCCACCCCCCTGCCCTCCTCCTCCTCCATCCAGCCCCTGAACAATGTCAGGAGGACCCTGGCAGACAGCGAGGCTTCAGCCAGCAGTGCAGGTAGGCCCCCAGGCAGTCCACCCTGTCAGAACGCTCCTTTGATCTGTGTGGGAACAGAGCCAGAACGCTTAGACATGTCTGGAACACGGCAGCAGAGAATTAGTGTGTGCGGAAGCGGGACTGGCATTGATGGTTGGTTTCTTGTTTTCTCCTCAGGAGTAGAAAGTTATATACGCACTGTGGAGCTTGTACGGGTAAGATCATGTGCTGTTTGTCCGTGCTATATGTCATAATATATAATGATATAGAAATACTAACATCAATATGACTGTTGTCTTACACTGACAAGACTAGATGGCAAATGTTTTTTAAAGACTTTGATTCTCAAACTCCTCTGATGTAGCCGAACCTTGTTGGCCGCTGGATATTTTATCCACATGAATGAATATATTATCCACTAATGTATTGACATGAATCACAACAATGTAAATATTGCCAAAGCATTTAAACATTACTAGTAAGGATAACATCAATAAGAATAAGTACATCACGCTGCTAAATATTCTGATTTGATTCAATGGAATGGCTCCAGCTGTGACGGTGTCTAACGTGTGTCTGTCTCTGTGTCCGGTGAAGGGGCCCAGTGATGCATTGGGGATCAGCATAGCAGGGGGCAAGGGCAGCCCGCTGGGGGACATCCCTATCTTTGTAGCTATGATCCAGGCCAATGGGGTGGCAGCCAAGACACAGAGACTCAAGGTGTGCGTGTGTGCGTGTGTGCGTGCGTGCGTGTGTGCGTGCGTGCGTGCGTGCACATTTTGGGTTATGTAGATCATACTGAATCTAAATGTGTGTGTGATCAGGTGGGAGACCGGATAGTGAGTATAAATACCGAGTCTCTAGATGGCCTGTCTCATGCACAAGTGGTCCAAATGCTGAAGAACGCCTTCGGCACTATCAGTCTGCAGGTAGGCCCCACAAACCCTACATAAATACATACATACATATATACAGTCACACACACGCCCTCTATCTGTCTGCAGGTAGGCCCCACAAACCCTACATACGTACATACATACACACAAACATACATACACAGTCACACATACACTCAGTCACACACACACACACACACACACACACACACACCCACACACCCACTATCTGTCTGCAGGTAGGGTCCACAAACCCTACATACATACACTCAGTCAGACACACACACAAACACACACACACACACACACACACACACACACTGTCTGCAGGTAGGCAGGCCCCACAAACCCTACATACACTCAGTAACACACACATGCCCACTATCTGCCTACAGGTAGGCCCCAAAAACCCTACATACACACATACATGCATACATACATACATACATACATACATACATACATACATACACTGTCACACACACACACACACACACACACACTATCTGTCTGCAGGTAGGCCCTACAAACCCTACCTACACTAACTCATGTAACTTTACTCTTCTTCTAAATGGTTTTAGATGAAGAATACATCGAACTATACAATATTATTTGGCTATCAGCTGTACTAAACAGTGTTCATCTAATGCTTGATCAGATTATTCTAAGGCACTGACTCAAAGGAAAAGGCCAAGTATTTGTTTATTAGAATTATAATATTTCTTAAAAGATATACTGCTTTTTATTCAGCTGAAATATTTTGCTGTTTCATGAATACTTTTTCAAGATAAATATAGTATCCTGTATAGTTTTATTTTCTCTGGCCAACTTGGAGTATGTGGCATTTTCTGTCTCTGAATTACATATTCATTGCAAGCTTGATGAGTGTACCATATGTGAGTATGTGAGTGTGTCATCAAAATAACTATGCGTGCCATGTTTTTGATGTTATTTTGATGTTTGTGTGTTTCTGTTTGGAATGCTTACTTTGTGAGGAATAATTGCTCTGTGTTTTATCGACACAATGGGGGGGGGGGGGGGGGTTAGGTTTTATAATACTGCTGCTTTATCAGGGGGGGGCTGGGGGCTCAGCTCGGCACAGCTCAGATAGGCACAGCTTGGCTTGGGGGGGGGGGGTGAGATTTCTGAAGCACAGAAACAGATCATGTTCTGTTGATCCATCCTTCTGTTTAGGTAGGGAGACTAAATGAAGTATTCCTAAAGGCCAGTTCAGACCAATGATTCGCGATGCAACGGGCAAAAAAACCTCGAAAGTCTGATCTTAAATGCTCTAAAACTGAGTGCTTCAGCCGCCTTGCAACTACTGGTTCAGACCTCTGCAACTTTTGTCTGCGACGTTCTATGACCGTTTCATTGCATTGAAAATTGTTGGTCTGAACTGGCCTTACGAACTATGCAGTACATTACCAGACTGACCCTGATATGTTTCTCATACACATGACACTCATTCAACAGACAGAAGATATGTATGCTTGTAGGCTTTGAATAGGACTGTTGCAAGCACTTGTGTATGAGTTTGTGTGTTTGTTCTGGAGGTGATTGCTGACACCAACATCAGTGCCATAGCCAGCCACGTGGAGAGCATGTCCACTGGCTGTAGTCTTCCAACCAGCCCAGAGAGCCAGAGCACAGAGCCAGAGTGAGTGGAGATCAGGCACTGCATGAGTCATTCTGCTGGGTCCTGGTTAGGACACACATTAAGCAGCCATTTAGTGGGATAGGAATTGAAAAAGCCTCCCTCTAATTGGCCAGCCGGGTGGTGTTGTTCCCCCCGCAGTGCTGCCTGTCCCAGGAGCATCAGTCTGGAGAAGGGGGCCGAGGGCCTGGGCTTCAGCATCGTAGGGGGCTTTGGGAGCCCCCACGGAGACCTGCCCATCTATGTCAAGACTGTCTTCAGCAAGGTAACAAACCATTCCATGGACATATGTAGCCAAGGTAAAACCTGCACAGTCACAACCATTCCATGGACATATGTAGCCAAGGTAACACCTGCACAGTCACAACCATTCCACGAACATGTTTAGCCAAGGGGCCTTTCAGGGAGCAGGAGGTCATGCGTTTAGACGATGGATGACCCCAATAGATGCATATTCATACTGACCCAGCCCCAGTATCACTTCAGTTCAGTTGATTTGAAATGGGACACTAGATGGCACCCAGGCTGACACTTGTAAGAAACAAACTAAGAAGGCCCCCGCCTCCTTCTCTTCCTCTGTTTTATTTGGAGCTTCCCTTGGTTTTCTCTCCCTGCTCCGCTGTAGGGGGCAGCCGCCATGGACGGCCGTCTGAAGAGAGGAGACCAGATCCTGGCGGTGAACGGAGAGAGTCTGGAGGCCGCCACACACCAACAGGCTGTAGCCATCCTGAAGAAGCAGAGAGGGACCGTCACACTAGACATCCTGTCCTAGCACACACACACGCACACACACACACACACACACTTTTACTATTGCACTCACTCGTTTCTTGAACACGCACAAAAAGGCCTGTCTACTAGAAAAAGGACAGATGAACGTAGGGTTTCCAACATGCAAAAAAAAAAAAAAGTCCTGACCTTGCCAAACCTGGAGATGGCTTCTATCCTTTGCTTCCTTCCACATTGGCATGTATTCCCTGTCATTATCCTGATCCTCAGTGGCATGTATTCCCTGTCATCCCGTTCCACAGTGGAGCCCAACAGAGGATGTATTATGGGTCCCTGTCACAGCCATTTCTAAATGGTTTAGAGGAAGAACAACAACACATACGTAGGTGGTTCAACACACAAGTAATATGACCACAATTCTTTCTTTAGATACTTATAAACAAATGTGTCATTTGAAATGAAACAAGAATGCAAAACAAAGAACGGATAATGTGTTGGGTCGCTATGTGGCAAGAAGGGAAACGTTTATGTCCTCTTTGCATAGCTATGCTTTCTGTTAGTGTCATGTGGTATTTCCTTATTCTTTGGAAGGGTCTTGTAGCTAGCATCCTTTTATAGGGAGAAAATGATAAGGCGTTTCTGGCACTGCTAAAGTGCACGATGTCGTGCGGTTTTTCTTGTCTTAATCCGCACAGGGTTGAATAACATGTTCATGCAGTGGACACACATAAATACACTTACCATTCTAAGTTTACAAAAGACTGAATGGAAACATTCTTTAACTATCCATATGTATATCTTGAGCTTAGCAAAAAGAATAACAGCACTAAATGCACATCTATACTTTGTCTTATTCAGCTGGTGGTCATGTTGACTAATTCTTATCATTAAAGCTCAACTCTGCTGTCTAGTCTAGTTCTCCTGTCCCCAAAGGCCGTCCACACCTACCTGGACACTACATTCTCTCTGTTGATGGAAGTGTTTCTCAGTAAAGACTGTGAATGTGGAGAGTGTTTTAGATGGTCCCTTAAGAAGCCCTTGTAGCGTTTATGCTCTACATTCTGTTCCTCTGAGTAGGACTGCATTGCTGTGCCATGATGTGTTGTCATGAGTGTGTCTTCAGCTTACGGTGTTTTGAAAGCGCTATTCAGAATAGGAAGTCTCTTTAAGGTGTGCCTACTCACTGCTGCTGACTGCCTTTTCCTTCCCCTCCATTTCGCTCCATAGATCATACTCTCCCATTTTTCTCTCCTTTTTTCTGTTGCTTCCACCTCATTTCTCTGTCCTTTTTTCTGTTGCTTCCACCTCATTTCTCTGTCCTTTTTTCTGTTGCTTCCACCTCATTTCTCTGTCCTTATTCAGTCTTCTTGCCTTCTTTGTTATCTGTCTATCATTTGCCTTTCCATTCATTACATGTCTATGTGCTGTCTGATTTAGTTTTTTAGGTCTCATTGCACAGGTGTGTACACAGAACAGTACTGCACAGATGCAACAAGCTGTTTAAATGTTGTCCCTGAGACTGTAAAGCATAGTTTCTCTACTGGTCATGACTGACAGGTATTGTCCAATCCAAAGAAACTACCCATTAACGTGTTGATTTGTGACTGTCAAACAAAGCTGTAATAATCTAAAATGCAGATGTACGGTACTCAATATATAGATAGAAAATAACATACAAATATATTGTCAAACATCACAAATGCAAGTATTTTTTTAAATGTGTGTGCTGATCAGGTATATATATACTATTGTAGAAATTGAATGTCATAACACTGTTTTATTAAAATATGAGACCACACTGAATTCTCCTTGTTGAAAGCAAAAACAGCAGAAACATTTACATTTAGCCAATAAAAGTCACATACCATTTTTGTTTTGAAATTCAACATAGCATTATACCGTCATTGCTTAAAAACTAGTAGGAAATGTCAGACTGGGGTCTTAGCAGGAAGTGAGTTCTTTATTTGTCTTTAATGTACATCACACTGGGTGTTGGAGTAGCTAAAGATAAAACATAAAGCCACATTACTGCTGTCCTGTGTGACTGCTTCAGTCATATTGATATCTTTGCCTTAGTTTTGTGTCTAAAAGAGATGTCCCGACATGTCCAGATAGTTTTTACAACTATTTTTGCCGTTTAAGAAGTATTCTGTGTTTCCATTTAGATACATGCTAAAAATTTGACCAGAAAACTATGCACTTTAGCTACACTCAAGTCAAAAGCACACCGAAATAGCTTCAAAACATTTCCATAGCAATTCAGTCAGCTACAGGTACATTAGGCCTTTGGCGGTGGCCACACAATTGCATGCTGGCAACTGTATTATTACATTGTATCACCTTTTGGTTCTATTTTGTAGTGGTATGCCTGTATATAGTGGCAAAGCAGCTGCATGCACAGTTGTAATGATGCTGGGGTTGGGGGTTACAGTACACAACTGCTTAAAGTTGTAATGTGATTGGATAGGTGCTGTGTTTTTTGTCAGCGTCTTAAAGGGCCCGTAATGTCAGATTTTGAATATTTCTTTGTTCAGCAATGTTCTATCACTATATCTATGAGGGATTGTACCAACAACGTGAAATCTGTGCCTAGTGTATTTTCTCTTGTTCACCTCTGACAACACATCTACCCTTTTTTACAAGCCATTCTGAATCGCAGCCTGTTGTGACGTAGAAAATGGAAGTCAATGTAATTGACCAATCACAGACTCCGGCTAGTATAAGTTAGGTTGAGCTACTCCAGCTGCAGCCATGACAACAGCGGAACGTGACTGGCCCTAGCCATAACATAACTCAGCTGATGAATGTTATTGAGCAATGGGCATAAACTCTCGTTCGCCACTGAAAACGGTATATGAGTTAGAAGGGAAGAAAGAGGCACCCTAGAATAATTAATAAGAAATATAAAATAATTTATTTTTATGTTAAAAGATTTTAAAATGTGCTTCATCGACACTAAGGAATCACATAAAAATATATGATGTACATAATGGGCCCTTTCATTCCCTTCAAAGATGAAGAGGCTTCATGCTCAGTCAAAATCCAAACTGTGAACTGGATTGGTCCGACTGGGTCACATGACTGTGACTTTATCATCAAGTAGATCAATGGCCTGGTTGTCATAAGCTCCTCCATGGTCTGTGCCCCTGTGTGATATGGCATAATGGATGTTATAATTCAACAAAGAAAAATACGCACATCCTATTATTTCGGTGCTGGACAATATTATTAAGGAGAAAAGAAAGTTCGCAACTCCGATTTGCTCCGTTAATGTATTTGACACTTGCTCAAAACGACAACGTTTCAACCAAATCGATCTTCGTCAATAAATACATTAATGGAGCATAATGTAACATCATATTACTGATGAACCTTATGAAGCCAAGTCCACTGTAGTCATGTTGTCATTGTACTTACAACATGTTAGTGGCTATTGCAGCTTTGTGTAGGCAGTAGAAGGTTGGAGTTTGAACATGTTAGTTGTCTTACCTGACCTTGTCCAGGCGGCTATGCTCCACTCCATTGGTGGTGACATACTCGGTGATCCTCTCTGAATCAACAGTCTGCCCTCTACTAGTCAAAACATCAAGTATCTCATACCACACAGATACAAATGTATTGACTTGACATTTGTATTAAACATTGGTAATCATAGCATTGTATTTGGTATGCAGATCAAACATCAATACAAAAATTATTATGGATAGTTGCTTGATGCTGGGGTCTATATTTCAATCTAAGCCTTTGGGATGTGGCATTAGATTTAGCCTCTCACCTGTCACCACACCAGGCCTTGTTGACCAGGAAGACTATGAAGACCAGGAAGAGAAAGATGGCCACAGCGATGATGCCAGTTAACCACTGGGGCAGAGGTTCCTCTACATTGACTTTGAGGCAGAGCAAAAGAGAGAGATTAGTGTCCTAATACAAACTGATTTCTTAAAAAAAAAAAAAACATTTCACAGATGAGAGCAGGTTCACCCTGAGCACATGTGACAGACGTGAAAGGGTCTGGAGAAGCCGTGGAGAACATTATGCTGCCTGTAACATCGTTCAGCATGACCGGTTTGGTGGTGGGTCAGTGATGGTCTGGGGAGGCATACAGTGCATCCGGAAAGTATTCATACCCCTTCACTTTTTCCACATTTTATTATGTTACAGCCTAATTTCAAAATGGATTAAATAAAAAAAATGTTTCTCAACATTCTACATACAATACCGCATAATGACAAAGTGAAAAAAGTTTTTTCGAATATTTTGCAAATGTATTAAAAATAAAAATAAATAAATATCACATGTACATAAGTATTCACACCCTTTGCTGTGACACTAAAAATTGAGCTCAGGCGCATCCCGTTTCCACTGATCATCCTTGAAATTTTTCTACAACTTGATTGGAGTCCACCTGTGGTAAATTCAATTGATTGGACAAGATTTGGAAAGGTACACACCTGTTTATATAAGGTCCCACAAAGACAGGACCTCCGAGACAGGACTGTATCGAGGCACAGATCTGGGGAAGGGTACAAAAAATTTCTCCAGCATTGAAGGTCCCAACGAGCACAGTGGTCTCCATCATTCGCAAATGTCAGAAGTTGGAACCACCAGGACTCTTCCTAGAGCTGGCCACCCGGCCAAACTGAGCAATCGGGGGAGAAGGGCCTTGGTCAGGGAGGTGACCAAGAACCCGATGGTCACTCTCACAGAGCTCCAGTGTTCCTCTGTGGAGATGGGACAAGGCCAGACGGAAGCCACTCCTCAGTAAAAGGCACATGACAGCCTGCATGGAGTTGGCCAAAAGGCACCTAAAGGACTCTCAGACCATAAGAAACAAAATTCTCTGGTCTGATGAAACCAAGATTGAACTCTTTGGCCTAAATGCCAAGCGTCATGTCTGGAGGAAACCAGGCACTGCTCATCACCTGGCCAATACCATCCCTACAGTGAAGCATGGTGGTGGCAGCATCATGCTGTGGTTGTGTTTTTCAGCGGCAGGAACTGGGAGACTAGTCAGGATCAAGGGAAAGATGAATGCAGCAATGTGCAGAAAGTTCCTTGATGAAAACCTGCTCCAGAGCACTCTGGACCTAAGACTGGGACGAAGGTTCACCTTCCAACAGGACAACGACCCTAAGCACACAGCCAAGATAAAAGGAGTGGCTTCGGGACAAGTCTGTGAATGTCCTTGAGTGGCCCAGCCAGAGCCCAGACTTGAACCCGATTGAACATCTTTGGAGAGATCTGAAAATGGCTGTGCACCGACGCTCCCCATCCAACCTGATGGAGCTTGAGACGATCTGCAAAGAAGAATGGGAGAAACTGCCCCAAAATAGGTGTGCCAAGCTTGTTGCATCATACTCAAGACGACTTGAGGCTGTAATTGCTGCCAAAGGTGCTTCAACAAAGTATTGGGTAAAGGGTGTGAATACTTATGTACATGTGATATTATTTTTTTATTTTTTTTAATACATTTGCAAAAAATTCAAAAAAAAAATTTCACTTTGTCATTATGCGGTATTGTGTGTAGAATTTTGAGAACATTTTTTTATTTAATCCATTTTGGAATTAGGCTGTAACATAATAAAATGTGGAAAAAGTGAAGGGGTATGAATACTTTCCGGATGTACTGTATCCATAGAGGGACGCACAGACCTCTACAGGCTAGACAACGGCACCCTGACTGCCATTGGGTATTGGGATGAAATCCTTGGACCCATTGTCAGACCCTACGCTGGTGCAGTGGGTCCTGGGTTCCTCCTGGTGCACGACAATGCCTGGCCTCATGTGGTGAGAGTATGCAGGCAGTTCCTGGAGGATGAAGGAATTGATACCATTGACTGGCCCCCACGCTAGCCTAACCTAAATCCATAGAACACCTCTGGGACATTATGTTTCGGTCCATGCGATGCCGCCAGGTTGCACCTCAGACTGTCCAGGAGCTCAGTGATGCCCTGGTCCAGATCTGGGAGGAGATACCCCAGGACACCATCTGTCGTCTCATTAGGAGCATGCCCCGATGTTGTCAGGCATGCATACAAGCACGTGGGGCAATAGACAGTACTGAGTACAATTTTGAGTTGCTGCAATGGAATTTCAGCAAAATGGACTAGCCTGCCGCATAATTTTTTCACTTTGATTTTCGGGGTGTCTGAATTCAGCCCTCTGTAGGTTGATAATTTTCATTTCCATCAAACGATGTGGCATCCTTTCGTTCCTAACACATTACTCAGTCCATGCCAGTCCTGCCTAAAACCTTTGCACAGTACTGTGTATATATATATATATATATATATATATATATATATATATATATATATATATAAATTATTATTTACAGTCCATTTCCTGAAAGAACTTGGATCCTTGAAACCATATCCTTCGCATAATGTATTCAGGCAATAGATAGTGATTGTGATTAGAATTGTGTTTTGAGTTTCAGTTTTTAGCAATCGCTTAGGCACTAATTTCAGAAACATGTAAATTATTGCATTTTTCATATCTTTGAAGAAATCTTGGAACATCAAAAGCATTGGTTCAAATCACTCATTTCTAATACCAAGGAACATTAGTATAGATCACCCACATGCATACTGGTACACTGTTTAGTTGTTGGTACAATCCTATTATATTGAAGTATAAAATACTTGATACGTGTTTGAATATGATTCTATGTATTTCCTTAAAGGGAATAGTAGAGAGAAACAGTGGATTCAATGAACAACATAGGAAATGTATTTACTGTATGAAATAAAATCACAAACTTACTAAATACTAATCTTTTTATACTCTTACTATAAGGTGAAATCAATCATCACTAATGAGCTGTTATAGTAGGAGTGCAAAAGCAATGGCAAAAGCCTGCATATACAGTACAAAAATTAGTTATAATTTTGAGTAGTTGAAATAGTTGATAGTTAGAAGCATTGTTTGAAATAAAAGAACAGTCATTTCATAGTGCTGGCCTAGTGGGTAGCACTACCACCAGATGATCAAAAGAATGGGAACACCACCACTAGTGTGTACCCTTGAGCAAGGCACTTAACCCTAAATTGCTTCAGGTGGCAAGAGTTGAAATGACTCGAGTCAATTGACACGGCTCGATTCGAGGGGCTATTTTGACTTTATTTCGACTCGGCAATGCCGTCCAAAGACTCGACTCGACTCTGAACCTCTCCATGTGACTCGAGTCATTAAATAAATGACCGAAAATGAATGAATATATATATATATATATGCACAACAGCAGGATAATCAGGCCACTATTTTGGTTGTCAAGACTATTACTAAGCAAGCGTCTCCGTTCCAAATGACTCGACCCGACTCGATTCCCAATTTTTGGTGACTCGTCACAACTCTGCCAGGTGGTGGACTTTTACTGTAATCTCATTGTCTCAAAGTCGCTTTGGATGAAAAGTGCCTGCTAAATGACGAAAAATGTAAATGTAATTTGTGAATTGCATTTTGAAATAGTAATACAATGTATTTGTATTTCTTGTGTTTTAAATAAGTACTTTTTGCTTAATGAACAGTTATGCTTTTGTGTAAGTTTTGTCTTAAAAATTATTAGAAGGTTTTGTTATTGTGCCAAAGCAATTGTTAAAAACTGAAAGATAAGCTTCACAAAAAAAATTTTAAACAAGCACTTCTATTTCTACATTTCCTAGAGCAGGATAGTTCTGACACATTGTTTTCAAAATTCTTTAATATTCGTTCTAGTGTTAACTACTGTGTTAAAATTGAATAATCTGCAGAAAATTGAGAACTGAGAATTTCAATCTGATGCCCTTTCACCTTAAAAATGTAAAGCGTTATCAGGACAAAGGCACGACAAACAATTCCCTGTTTTGCATGAATGTATGCATTAACAGGTTTTTCTGGAATACTTTCACATTATATAATGGTACTATTGCTACGCAACGGCAAAATGTAGTCTTTTTATATGAAGCAAAACATCATACAATACTATCATCTATTAACAACGAGTACATAATCCAATGCAGCCATTAAAGGAATGTTTACATTCTTACCTGTTTGAGCTGCTGCCACTTTTATTGTCAGCAGTAACCAATAACAAAAAATATAAGTTGACCTTCCCATAATAAAGACCTTTATTACAACTTAAAATATCCAATATCTACAGTGATAAAAGATAAAACAACCTGCTAATTCTTTTCATGAGTGGCTGAATCGAGCTTCAGTCTTTCTTTGCAACAACATTCTTTATCCTCATTAAGTCTATGTGCAGTTGTAAATGATTAACTTGAGTCTTTGAAAAAACAAATACATATTTAATTGCAGAAGCTCTTTGTCTTAAATTCTATTGGATTACATTTTAATTTCTCTTAGAGGGGAACACGATTGTTTCTCACTCGGTTAAGGATGACAGGAGTGTTACAGTAAATTATTATATTTACTGCCCTGTTCATACCAGCAATTGCTTTCTTATACTGGAAACAGAATAAATTTAGTTTGGTCCAACTAGGTCTTAAAGGACTTTGTCATGCTTGTGGCTCATGTTTTTCCCATAACAGTAGTTTTAATATGTCACTGAAGACCTGGTTTAAAAAGTAAACCATTCCATTCTGACTTAACCATTTGGTTGGCTATGATCTAGTATAGTATAGAATACAATTATAACAATATTATGGGAAAAGAAGAAGTGTGTGTGTGTGTGTGTGTGTGTGTGTGTGTGTGTGTGTGTGTGTGTGTGTGTGTGTGTGTGTGTCTTTCTTTTGCCTGTTTTTCTTATTTGAAAAACGTAGCCCATTACGGTCTGGCAGTTTAGGTCCAACGGGGCCAGCGCAAATCTGAGTCAATGCTTATGGTGTTTGTTTTCTAAACGAATTGTCCATTAGGCATTTATCTGTTCATATCTGACTTTTTCTATATCTGTTCTTTAGTTTTTCTCAAACTCAAAACACTACATGAAAAGCTGAAAACTCGGATGAAACATTATAGGCACAGTTTATACATCGATTCAATTGACAATTGATAACACGATGAAGCCAAACCTTCCACATTTATCTCAATCATCGTTTGCAATGGGATGATTGCAAGTTTTGATGAGTATTATTTTTGTTTTTAAATTTATGACGCCCTCCAAGCTGCACAGAATAAGCTAAATGCCTGATTGCCCTCTGCTGGCTCTTATTATAGTCCATTTAAAGGACAACAGGATATTGCAATATTGCACTGTGTGTGTGTGTGTGTGTGTATTGTGCCAGATAAGGGTCAGTACAGTCCTACAGTTAGCATGATAGAGAGTGACAAAGCGTTGGTCAATGGAGCAGATAAAGAGAAAATGACTGGAAGGGGCAAAGAGCACACCAGCCCCAGCCCCTGGGATGTCATTTAGTATTAAGCCGTAGCCAAACCTAAGAGATTTACAGCCATCCCTGTCCCTTTACTTCAAACTAAACCTTCTCTCTTCCACACAAAATGCACCTCTCAAAGGAGCAAGCTGCTGTGATGGAGTGGCCAGATAGCAGGCCTGAGAGCCAGCAGCCATAGTCTCTCCCTGACGGCCTCGGCTCCATGAGAACCTCCCATTTGCTCTGTTCTCTTGGGTGGCTAGACTCCCCAGTGGGCTGTCCTGTCACCGTGGGATGACAGTGAGCTAGCTAGAGCAGGGGAAAAAGAAGAGGGACCCCGCCCCCTTTCTCTGTCTCTAGTTAGCTAGGATTCATGATGCAGTGTCTTTGTTAAAAAGCCTTTAGAGACCTATCAAGGGCTTTCCTGCCCACTGCTGATACGGAACGTTATGGTGGGAAAATAGGAGATTGATTCTCCAATTGATTAACAGTGGAAGCACTTCAGTTGAAAAGGTTGAGTGATATAATTGAATCCATTATATCAACATGGAAAACGACAAAGCCCGGCGGAGCCTGGAGAGGCTCATATCTGACAATCATCTTTCTTCAGATAATTGTTATACAGCTGTAAGCTATATAAAATGAATCAACTTTCTTCAGATAATTGTTATATAGCTGTAAGCTATGTAAAATTAATCATCTTTCTTCATATAATTGTTATGCAGCTGTAAGCTATATAAAATGAATCATCTTTCTTCAGATAATTGTTATACAGCTGTAAGCTATAGAAAGTGAATAATCTTTCTTCATATAATTGTTTTACAGCTGTAGGCTATATAAAATGTACTTTTTTTGGTTGTGTTTTTGTGGACCTTGTAACAGTAGCAAAGTGTGGGACAAATCATGTTGCAAATGTAGCAACGATCTTGATAAACCCAGTACATTTGGTCCCATCTGCAAAACTAGGAAAGCTACCTCTTTCTACAAACAACACCACACTTAATCCAGGATGGCCAATTAACTAAGCCTCATCTGTTATAGGCATGAAAAGGACAGATTCACTTCAAAATGTAATTCAACATCTGCCGAAAATAAAAAATATCTATAATGGCAGAAATAGGGAACATCATATACGTTTCTTGCTTTATTTACAAAAACTGAAATATACTCTTTTACATTTTACGTTAATTATTTTGCAACTGACATGTCTTTGTATTTGAGACAGAATTTATCAAATGTATGCCTAAAATACATTATTTGGGTAGAACCATTAAAGATTTGTAACAATTTATTTGTTTTGATTGTTTTTTTTCCTACTATTAGCGCTGACTTTGCCAATAATGCCAGAAATTGATCAGACATGTAATTCAATCAATATGTCTGAAGACAGTGGGATACGATAGATTGAATCAGATGGGAACCAGAGAGAGGTGAGAACACACACACACACACACACACACACACACAAGCCGTAACACAAAGACACACCCCCCTGCTCTTGTGGGAGCAGCATCCTTAGTCGCCAAAGCCTTGTGATTTGCTCCGGTGGCTTATCAGTGCTCAGCATCTTGGCCATTAATCATTGCACTGGTTTGTAATATGGGAAAAGTGCTCCCCTGTTGACACTGAAATACACACATCTTTCCCAACCTGTAATACATCTAAATCTCTGCATCTTTGTGAGATGGAAAAAAGGATAGTCAGTGCTTCGCAGCAGGCTGTGGAATTCTTACGTCTGCAATGGTTGTCAGCGAGTTCTTCAATTAAACAGTTTTTCGCAATAAAGTATTTGTTTAAAGTCGATAATCTTAATTAAAAGAAGTGGAAATATATTAAATGGTGTGGTCAATTGAATAAGATTGCTTGCTATTATATAGTTTTTAATAGGCCAGCCTTTCAGTCTTTACAATTCAGATATGAGTTTCCTCATATTACTGCAATTCAAATCCAGGTATCTTAAATAATTAATTAAAAACTATTCTGTTATTGCCTGCAGTGGTAGTGTATAATTAGCTTTTCTCCCTTTTGTTGAGAGCAAAAGTATTTATTGAATGAGTGACTGTCAAAAAAGTTGTTTTACCAAATGAGGATTTATTTTTTATTTATCTGACGGATTCAATTAAAAGAGTCCACACATTTTTAATAGAACTTTACAATGTGAAATTTTCTCATTTCAGCTTAGATCATAATAAAGGTATTAAAAGATAACTCTGGTTACACAATTATCCACTGTACATATACTGTAGAGCAGGCCATAGTACAGCAAAATACTTCCTTGATGAATATCATCGACCCATCATTACAGATACACAAGTTCTAACATGTACTGTACACTTAAGAGCCGAAGTCCTCTCTTATTCTGTGGGAAGTTAATTCTTTTGTTTCACTCAAGATTTGTATTAATCCAATGTGTGTCGTGTATACACTTGTAAGCATTTGTGTCACATTCAGGAAGGAACATTCATGTGTTTAACACCGTTCATTTCAAATTATTACATTGATGTAGATTTAATTTGTGTTATAACTCTTATAACCACACATCCTGTGTGGCACATGTGAATATCACATAAAACATGCAGCAGTACACCAACTCCCATTACCTATGATCGGCTCATTCATATGGACGGTCATATTTTATGTTCATTACCACTGCTTCAACCCACTTAGACCCTTATTTCTCGTTAATAAAAGCTTACATTACATAAAATACATAGATTACATTACAGGATGTAAAGAATCTGTTCTACAATTGTATGAGTCATGGATATTTGTGACGCCCGATGTCTCACCAAAAGCATTGCCATTTCTACTACTACTTTCTGTTTTTCCAAAAAGACAGGATTGTTCCAGAGCCTTATTAAAACAGCAACCAGACGTTTTCCTTCCACCAGGCAACACAATCCTCTCTGAAAAATACTGACAGAACTGAGGAAGAAGACAATATGCAAAAGTGTGCATACATTGGTTTTTGAGTAGTTTAAAAAAAACTTTCCACCTCAAAACAGTTGTAGCATTGGTAAATATTCCATACACATTTGTCCTTGTTTGACACAAAATTGCAAATCACCTATGGTCTCCCCTGTCAACAGATGAACCGTGGTGCTCAGTGAAACTGCCCGGACTGGCAGCCCCATCAAGGAGGCTCCCACAGCTGGATTCAGGTGACAGCATGCCCTGGAGAAGATCCTCTGGAACCACACTCTCCTTCTGGTCCCGGTGCACCTGAAGCCCGCCATTCCCTTGCCCAGCCATTGTGTGGTCTTGGTCATGCTGGTCATGCAAGAGTTGTGCCAGGAAGTGAATGTACTTCATAGTCAGTCGAAGGATCTCATTCTTGCTCAGCTTCTTGTCAGGGGGATGGGTGGGGATGAGCTTGCGGAGCTCGGAAAAGGCCCCGTTCACGTTTTGCTGCCGCCAGCGCTCACGGCTGTTTGTGAAGATGCGACGAACTATTTTTGGCGGAGAACCTAACGAGAAAAACAGAAAGAGATAGTGGTTGTGTTTATTCACCAGTGGCATAACGTTACGTTAACAATACGTTAACATGTCGCATTGAGCAATGTATTTTCTACATCTAGAAAACTAAATTAACTTACTAGATCCCAATCCATGACCTTAATTCCTATTTGTTAAATAGTTAATATGATCCGATCCTACTTATCCCTCTCTATATCTCTCCTTTTTCAAAAGAGTCTAGTGTGGCTAGCCTACCCATAACTTATCATATTTCGTTGTGACTCCGTACATTTATACTGAAAGTTATCATGCAATTCCCTTTCACAACCTTAATATCATACAGACTTATTTAAGTAATCTATTCAATGAATTATGTTGAATTGCTTTAGAAGTTACTCGATGATAATCATTAAATGGAGGATTTCAAACGTTTTAAGTGCATGTTGTTCATACCAACTCTGAAGGACTTTCAAATACACAATCTTTGAACCTTATCTTAGCAAAACTGTAGCCAAGCAGTAGAAACCATGTTAATAAACAACAACCTTCTAGAAACCATGTTAATAAACACTATGGATAAGAGAATGGTTTGGTCTTTATTGGGTTTGGACTTTAGAAAACTGTGCCAAATTGGTTAACAGTCAAAAGATCCAACCACAAACAATAAACTGTTAATGTATTGGCTTTTTAAACTGTCACTATTGAAATCTTTCATCAAATGTAGTTGCATCATCGGTCTACTATAAGCATGCATTTATAACTATAGACAAGGCAAACCGATATTTTGTTGCATTAACTTATTTAAAGATGTAGGCCATTCAAAGAGATCAAATAAAAAGGTACGGAAACAACAGACATTTAAAATGTTGTTCTTACCATCGTTAATTTCATCCTCATATGGTTCGGGTCTCCGTTTCATCCTGCAGGGGTACATGCCATACTGCTCCGGTTCACCTCCGAAGCCACTACAAAAATATTTAAATAGCTTAAGAACATGCAAGGAATTTACAAGGAAAAACAATGTAATCGGTTTTACAAGAAGCGCAAAGCTTATTCATTTAAAGGCAATAGCCTACATGCAGGCCAAACGCTTTACGGTCGAAATTCACAAATTTAATTCGTGGACTGCCACTGGAAATATTAACATCTAATTGTTTTTCAATGTAAGAGTTTTGGAGTTTGCTTAACACACGTTACCTTCCTACAAGCATCGGACACTGGTCTTCGCCTAAACGTCTACGCATGTTACTACAGGTCTGTCTGTCAATTTAGCCCTATCACAATCTCCATGAATGTTAAGAGTTTGACTTAATCTTACTTTATCTTAGTCTATCATTGGCACCATAGTCTACTGTGATGTGCAAATGAAGTAGCCTATATGTTTCAGAATAAATAGATACGTCTATTCTGTCTCCACAAAGATACGTGCATTAACATTAGCTGTCCAATTAACTAAGGTTGTCCTACCTGCTAATGGTGGCACTCGGTTGCGAAGCATCACTGTACAGCATGGCTCTGGCAAGGAGAGGGAACTCGGGTGTACTCAGCTGCACCATTCGAGTGTCGCTCAGAACGTTCCGGAATTGCAAGGGTACTACTGGTGGTCTGCGCAGCCTGGTGGTCTGCACCATATAGCTGTTGTCAGTGTGCTGCCTGACTTTTATATCTTCCCTCCCCCCTCTCCTAGACAATAACGCCGCTTCCTTTTCCCCACTAATGCATATTGCCTTATTCAATTGCTCCCCAGGGACTTGTTCGCCCCTTCGCAGACGGTCCACCGCTGTCGTGCTTTCCTGTGTCTTGCTCTCTGATGACTTGACCCTCTCTCCGTTGACACGACTCACTTGGGAAATTGGGCTGTCGTGCCGTGGTGATATGGAGTCTCCCAAGCAAGCTGAACCCAGTGGGTCCGGTTCTGGTTTAATTTTTTCCATCATGTTCAATTCAAGAAATGATTGCCCTTTATCCGTGCAGGGTGATTGGCGTGCAGTGGCTAAAAAATAATTATCAGAGACTTTCAGTCAGCATAAAAGCAAATAGCCTATAGC
Organism: Galaxias olidus; assembly: GCA_026901105.3. NCBI lineage: Eukaryota > Metazoa > Chordata > Actinopteri > Galaxiiformes > Galaxiidae > Galaxias > Galaxias olidus. Next base: position 148,703 of record JAPMUY010001663.1, on the reverse strand, counting down.
CTAGCTGTTACGCATTTTCACATAAAAAGCTCTATGGAGGCATACTTGTAGAATGTAAAGGAGTGGGCATAAATAAGCAGATCAGTTTTAGATCTCACATGCATGTGCAGTAAGGCTACTATTAATAATCAATAAATATGTTAAAGAAGTTTGAAGACAGTTAAAGGAGTATTCTGACCGATACAATTAAGACCCCATTATCACGGTTTTATTTAAATAATTCTGAATGCGTTGACCTACAAGATATTAATTTTAACAATACATTTTTCATTGAATTGCTTCGTTTGCATGTATGTGTGTGCGTGCGTGTGTCTGCGCGCGCGTGTGTGCGATTTTGTTTTTATTGTGTGTTTAGGTCTGTCACAAATATATCCTCATGTAAATGTTCCGCCCTAATTCACTGACCCCTTCAGTAATGTTCGGTTGCAAACAATTGATAAAATATGGGCGGCAACTGATAGGCCTATAACTGTCATACTTCTCCAGGCTAACAATTGTAATATTTGTTCTTCAATGTTATCCATTACTTTTTCAAAAATAGCCTGTATACATTCAAAATAAGATAATACAATTGTAGGCTGCCAGTCTTCATAACTTAAATTTTCATTGTGGTTAAAATGGCATTTATTGACATAACAACATAGTTGATGCAAGTTAATTATAGTCTAAATTAAATAATGCGTCGACGACATTGCATTGAACACAAAGTTATGAAGACTGGTACAATATAGGATTAATTAGACTAGGATATAGGTATTAATTGATCGAAGCAGATGTATATTGCCTACTTTCAACTGTAGCATAGTATCATACTTAGATAAATTAATTTGTTCTCTTGTATTAAAGGCTATTAGGATAAATGGACCTCTCATTGAAATGGCTAAAAATAACAAAATATAAAGAGCTTAGAAGCATACTCGAGACAACAAAAGGATATACTAAATTCAAAATAAATTAAATTGTCAAAAAAATGCCTACCGTTGCTCATACCGTAGCCATTCGTGTAGCCCTATCTATTCTATCCAGGGTTATCCACGCCTGTGGTTTTAGAATAGATTCACTGAAGTGTTGTGTGGCTCTTGTAAATATAAAACCAAATTACATCCAGGGCGCAAAAATGGAGTATAGGGCACAGTTGCAATGTGGCCAGGAGAGATAAGAGCGATAGGCTGTAGCAGGCTACTTGGCACACAAATAGCTATACGTAAATCAATCATTTTTGTTTGGCTTTCAATGTTAAGCAATATTTTGAAACCAAAAACATCTGTAGCCTTTAAATTAGATTCACTTTAAATTTTACTTTACTATTCACTTTACTATAAATGTTAATTCAGAACATGTATGTTTTCTGCACCTCACGGAAATTTGATTTAGAACAGAATTATTTGACGGACTGCAAGTCACAGGCGCCAAATATGGAATGGCAGAAGAGCGTATAGGCCCTATAAACCAGTTATAATTTTTTAATTATTATTTGGATTATCTAGGCCTATGGTAAGAACAACATCTCAATGAGGGATGTGTGTGTGTGTGTGTGTGTGTGTGTGTGTGTGTGTGTGTGTGTGTGTTTGTGTGTGTGTGTGTGTGTGTCTTACTTTGCCTATTTTTCTTATTTGAAAAACGTAGCCCATTACGGTCTGGCAGTTTAGGTGCAACGGGGCCAGCGCAAATCTGAGTCAATGCTTATAGTGTTTGTTTTCTAAACGAATTGTCCATTAGGCATTTATCTGTTCATATCTGACTTTTTCTATATCTGTTCTTTAGTTTTTCTCAAACTCAAAACACTACATGAAAAGCTGAAAACTCGGATGAAACATTATAGGCACAGTTTATACATCGATTCAATTGATAATTGACAACACGATGAAGCCAAACCTTCCACATTTATCTCAATCATCGTTTGCAATGGGATGATTGCAAGTTTTGATGAGTATTATTTTTGTTCAGTAGAGGCAATTAAGTATGATTCAGAACAGATTACTCATGAGTCAAATTTATGACGCCCTCCAAGCTGCACAGAATAAGCTAAACGCCTGATTTGCCCTCTGCTGGCTCTTATTATAGTCCATTTAAAGGACAACAGGATATTGCAATATTGCACCACTTCATTGCATTTTTGGGTCGTTAATCAGTGTTTGTAAAAGATATTTCAAATTACCGAGATTTTTTCAGACTCCATCCCGAGATTAGATCTCTCCTGTGGCCCACGTATTTTGATTTCAAAATGTAAGATACTATTTTCAAAGTGTTGTTGATATCAGGACTCTTTACATTTGTATTTTTTTATAGGCCTACCATATGCCCTTTTCAATTACTTCTAAATGTTTCAGTTACGTCTGTCTACAGTATTTTTCAGCGCCACCTCTGCTTCAGTAACAAAATAATCTCAAGAAATGGGGCGTGTCTAACGATCGCCACCCTCTAGGAAATGGGGCGTGTCTAACGATTGGTTGACCATGCTTTGGCGTCAGGTTGTGACCATTAAGGAACATCTAGCCAGGGATGTCACGATACCAGAAATTTTGTAATCGATACCAATACCAGTGAAATTCCACAATTCCCGATACCCAATTCGATACCATGGTAAAAAAACAACAACAATAAATTAAATCCCACATACTTCAACATACATTACAAAAGACAACAGTGGCATGTAGCCTTCAAGTTAACAATTACAAAAAAGAACTGTGGCAATTCAATTATTTTAAAAAAGCAATATTGTTTTTAATTACAAACAACAATCTTTTAATGATGGGTCAAAAACAAGATGTGGCAGCATGGCTGGTGTTTGTTTACTTTCTTTTTCAACTAATGTGGTGGTTCTTGTGCAAACAAGTGAATGAGATCTAAATGCTGAACGCTTAATGCTGGCGCTGTTTCAACTGGCAAATTAGTCAGGAGGACGCGTGACTGGAAAGTAACACCAGGCATATTTAAAATAAACAACCATTAACTTTACAAAAACTAGGCCTATTTATATAATTATAAAAACAAACATACGCGCACATTTTATGGCACGTCTAAGCGAGATCCCAAGGAGAGTCAAATGTTCCCCTGCTGCAATAAGGTGTACTACAGCTAATTCACGGGAAAGGTTCACTTTCGAAGTAATAGGGGAGGACACAGCATACTTCAAGAGAATGCAAACTTTTCTTGTTTGTTTTGTTTCTCTTCGGCCAAGGCTGCAATTGCCTATCTATAGGCCTCCTTGTTCGTTTCTGAATTTTGATTTGAGTTTGCGGTAGCTTACAGCATGCTAGGCAAAACCATTATGGATTGAGCCAAACACTTTAAGGATCGTGACAAAACATTACTGGTGTTTACTCTGGGTTCTTTTAACCTTGGAGAATAGCTTGAAAAAATTGGCCTTCACAGCACCCGGGAATGACCATGGAACATGGTGTCTTTTTGCTGGTGTTTGTTCTGCAGCCGGTACCTTCGGTACTGTAGAAAACGATTACCTTCACGTTTTTAGAATTTTGACATCGACTTGGTACCAAAGTATCGGTTCTCGTGACATATCTAGCTGTGACAGGAATGCACAGGGATTGGTGGAACGTTAATGGGACAGGTGGACAGCAAAATACCCCACAGCATAATAGAGGCATTGGATCCCCTTAGGGGTCAACTGGTCTTCCAAGAGCAGTGGCTTGCAGTTTTTTCGTTAAGTTTTAAAAGGGCCCTATTATGTTAATTTTCAGGTTCATACCTTTATTTAGGAGTTCTACTAGAGTTCTAAAGGTTTACGCATTTTAATGTTCAATAAACAATACATTGTTTCCAAACTGCCTGGGTCTGCAGCATCTCTATTCACCCTCTGTCTGAAACGCTCTGCTTAAGCAAACAGGGAAAACCCCAAAAAGCATTATAGGTCCCCTTTAAATGACATGGAGGCAAAATGCATCCTCTACCCCTGAGGTTTTCAACTGTACCATATCTATAGAATTTTTTAATAATTTCCCTGACAGTGCTACTCCACTCTTATCCAATATATTACATTTTACAAAAAGGTATTTTTGGTATTGACTTGTGTGTGATCAAATTGGTGATTGATTTAGTTTGCTGATATTTACTACCGTATTACACACATTGACACTCATGTAGTGTTTATTATAATGGAACTTTCATCAATCATTACATTCCTTTTACATCAAAAATGTTTTATACATTTTAATTCTCTTAGTGTTAATCATACAGAAAAATGCCTCACTTGGTGAAATACCTTTTGACACTGCGGAAGTCTTTACATTGAACTCTTACAATGTTAGTTATTATAACACTGTCCTGTTGTATTAAAATACACAGCTCATTTAACACCAAAATTGTGGTTTCCATACTATATAAGAATCAAGAACGTGTTAAAAAAATTAAAAAAACGTGTTATATTTCTGATTTGAATTTTGCTGTGCACAGAATACATCACTGGTTGCAGTTACACAATAAAAATATCTTCCAGATAAGACTGTAAACCCTGGACTCGTTAAAGTATGTCCCTCACATTTAGATTAATGCATGAATATGACAGTCTAATTCATTATTCTCGTTTGTCTATGCTGTAGAATAGAAAACTAAAACAATTTAATGTAAATAGAAAGTCTGCAGTCGACTCAGTGGAATACATGCAAGGTCAGTTTCGTAGGCAATACATAATGGAATTTTTAACAGGAAGCATTAAAAGCGCAAATCAAGACGCTTATTTAAATAGCTCTTTTGTGATGTCTCTGGAGGTCACAATGTCTTGAAATACCTCTGTTGCTGACTCACACTCCTTGTTCTTGGTTTTTCCTGGAATCTAGAAATGTAAAGAAGTTAGTTTAGTCCTTAAAATTATAGCAGCAATTAGCTTCCGTGAGTGATTCTGTCACACCCTCTATGGGACTAAATTATATTCACAGAGAACACTCAGAGCTCCTGAAGGAGGACTTTATTGAACTGCTAGATTTAGTGGGCAAGCTAAAACTTCAATCATTTATCAGTGGACCTCTGCCAACTGTTGACAGAGGGATTGATACACTCAGCAGATTACTTGGACTATTTGGACATGGCTGTCTACCAAATAAAAATGACTGAACTTTATTGACACTTTCAACCAGTTCTGTGTAGAACCCCAACACTAGCCCTCTACACTTTTTAGGATACGGACCTGATTGCAAACAGACTTTCCGAATCGTATATATGTGGCATAGTGTTCACAGTTGAAGGTGAATAGCCTATATGTAAATGTCATGTCAAGTAGAGCATCACGTCGGCTTCTCATTTGTTCTTCTGAGGATGGACAGTAGGCATGCTGATTATTACAGATTGAGGCTTGCACTCCTTTTGGCACGTTTACTTCCTCAAGGGGCTGTTTGCGTATCTTGGTCTCCCCTAAAAGAAGGTCCCCACATACAGGGAATGCTGTTTGAAGGTGATTGCGAACTGTGTTCATTAGTTCACTTTCATCTAAGGGTAGAAGTTATAAAATAAATTAGTAACCGAATAATAGAACTGGAATATTGTACTGTGCATGAATCAGAATGAACTATTACTATAGTAATCCTCTCGAGGAATCTCAAATGCTCGAACATCTCTTAACTTTCAGGTTTCAGAATAGGTTCTGATCTGTTTTAGTCGATAGCTCACAAAAGTACTAATTTAATTGAAAGTGTAAAGATGTCTTTTATTTCTTCCTTGTATGTTTCTGCTTGCATTATGTAGAGCACATGAATTGCCTATTAAATGTGCTGTACACATACATTTGATTTGGTTTGTGTCAACATCTCACTTTATACATTTCTTCTCACCTGCCACTGCAAAATGGGAAATGCATCCTTCTCCATCATACACACCCCAATGTGAGTATCCAATGGGATATGCAAACTGAATTAAGTCTCCAAACTTAGCAATGGAAACTATTCGAGCAACCTGTATGCATGTACAAATCATTACAGTCAGCACCAAAGACAACAAATCTCCAGCCTGGAAACTCGTGCCTGTTACTAAACAGGTCTTGCTGCATTGAACGTAGAAGTGAAAACATGTATTTAGCATTTCATGGTCTCATTTAATTTCTATCAACAGAAAATGCAGATCCATAACATTTCTATTAAAATGTGCATTTGTATTACATTAAGTAAACGGTATTGTTACAGAAAAGCTTGTCTAGTCTTTGGACCAAGACTAAAGAGTTACAAACATAGCATTCAAAGGCATTTCAACTTTATCTTCCCTCAGGATAGTTGTCATTATGTTTAAAGAGTAATTCAACATTATAATTAGAATGCATTCCAATTATAGTGCAACAGCCATGCCTATATACCTGGCAAATCCAATTTGTACTGACAAGAAATGAATAAAAGAGTGACAGGTACACTGGTCGCTGTATAGAGTTGTTATGCCTTTCTTTGGCTCTCACCTGTTCCTTGTAGTTCATTTTTCGCTACCGGTCATAGTCGACTCAGTGGTAACAATCCTATTTGGCAGCTGCCTTACAGTGTGTGTTATATAAAAGGGCTTGTTTGAAATGTGGGAGTGGCAACTCCTGTTTGACTAGTATCTTTACTAAGTGGTTTTGGAAGTTACAATCGGCTTCTCAATTATTGGCACCCCTGACTGGCAATGCACAAACAATACATTATAATTATAGAGATAAACTCAAAATACAAACGTGAGATATAATGTTATTTATGAATGTTTCAATGGAACCAACCAAAACCATACAATTATTTAATAAAAAATAGATTACACAAAAATCAAGGTTTCATAATTGGCACCCTCAAAGATTATTGTAAATACAATCTGCCAAAACTAAACCAGGAATTATATTTTTATTTTTCATGTTAATCGAAGCCTTGAGGAACTATTTTGAGCAATTACATCACTCTGTTTCACTAGGGTATAAACATGAGGTAACACGCATGCTATATCCCTTTATCCCCTTTATCCAACATCTTGAAGAAAACAAAAGAACTGGCAGTTCAAAAGAGACAGATGGTCGTAGACCTTCATAACTGGTGATGGCTACAAGAAGATTCACAAACAATTGAATAAACCACTGAGCACTGTCAGGGAAATTACAAAAAAATTCTATAGATATGGAACAGTATAGTACAGTACAGTGCATTTTGCCTCCACGTCATTTAAAGGGGACCTATTATGCTTTTTGGGGGTTTCCCTTTCCTTTAGTATGTTATATAGCTTTTTGTGCATGTAAAAGGTCTGAAAAGTTACAAAGCCCATAGTCCACACCAAAGGGAGCTACTCTCTCTCACAGAAAACACTGCTCCTGAACTGCCTGAAACGCCTCGTTTGTAGTCCAGTGTTTTCTACCAAAACTTATCTACGTCACTAAGTCACACATTTAAAGAATGTTTGGCACGCCCTCAACCAGAGCCAGTCTGAGCCTAGGCTTCGTGGTTTCGCCATGTCGCGAAACCTTAAGTCGCCCAGGTTCTGAAGCAGCAAAGCAGCCCCAGACCATCACACTACCACCACCATGTTTGACTGTCGGAATGATGTTCTTTTCCTGAAATGCTGTGTTAATTTTACGCCAGATGTAACGGGACGCACACCTTCCAAAAAGTTCCACTTTTGTCTCATCAGTCCACAGAATATTTTCCCAAGTCTTGGAGATCATCAAGATGTCTTTTGGCATATGTGAGACGGGCCTTTGAGTTCTTTTTGATCAGCAGTGGTTTTCGCCTTGGAACTCTCTCCCATGGATACGATGTTTGCCCAGTCTCTTTCTTATTGTTGAATCATGAACACTGACCTTAACTGAGGCAAGTGAGGCCTGCGGCGCTTTAGATGTTGTTCTGGGTTCTTTTGTGACCTCCTGGATGAGTCGATGCGCTCTTGGAGTAATTTTGGTAGGCCGGCCACTCCTGGGAAGGTTCACCACTGTTCCATATTTTCTCCATTTGTGGATAATGGCTCTCACTGTGGTTCGCTGGAGTCCCAAAGCTTTAGACATGGCTTTGTAACCCTTTCCAGACTGATAGATGTCAATGACTTTGTTTCTCATCTGTTCTTGAATTTCTTCAGATCGGGGCATGATGTGTTGCTTTTTGAGATCTTTTAGCCTACTTCATGTTGTCAGACAGGTTCTATTTAAGTGATTTCTTGATTTTACAGTTCTGGCAGTAATCAGGCCTGGGTTTGGCTAGTGAAATTGAACTCAGCTTTCCCAAAAATTTGGTTAATATCAGTTAATTCATGATTTAACAAGGCGGGGGCAATTACTTTTTCACATAGGTTAGTTTGGATAGCTTTTTCCCCTTAATAAATGAAATCATCATTTAAAAACAGCTTTTTGTATTTCCTCAGGTTATCTTTGTCTGATATAAAAATGTGTTTGATAATCTGAAACATTTAAGTGTGACAAATGTGCAAAAACAATAAGTATCTATAAGGGTGCAAATACTTTTGCACAGCACTGTATAAGCTTTTCAAACGTGTGCATTAATAAATCCAACTTCAAATCAATTTAACAAACAACATTAACTAACACACATTTGAAAGCGCATTTGCTTTTCGACTTCTCATTCCCTTTCCATTTAACAACTCCTTTTATTTTTAGTTACACTGCAATAGATGACCCCATCCTAGATAAAACAAGAACTCTCATTGGCTCTTGAGGTATGACACACCCCCAAGACAAAAAGCGCAAACTTTGGTTCCTCCACAGATTTTAATGTAGCTTACAACTACTGTACTGTAGCTAACGGTAGCTATGTCAGGGCCGAGTATTCCCATCATTTTAAGGGAGCTTGCTAACATAATTGAGCTGTGGCTGAAAAGGAAGGATCCTATATGGTCACAAAAGTAAAGAACATCATGCTGAAAAACCAAGAAAGGATTAATCTCAGGTCAAAGGTATAAAAGGTAAGTCTTTCCTGCAGAGCGTCATTTATCAAGCCTGCAGGAACAGAGTAGGGAAAGATTATCTTCTTTTCAGGTGGTAAGTATCCCTGCAGAGTTGGCAGAAAGTGCCTGCAGGCATAGGGAATAGGGATAGGTATAGGAACATCTGCAGAGCGTCATATATTAAGCCTGCAGTAATTGAGTAGGGAAAGATTATCTTCTTTTCAGGTGGTAAGTATATATGCAGAGTTGGCATTGAAAGCCTGCAGGAATAGGAATTAGGGACAGGTATAGGGGTATCTCTCAGTTTAATAAAAGACAAAAACTATTTTTTTTTTTTTATATCTGGCCGTGCCGAGAGCGGATATAGAGGGGGGTGGCTCTGAGACATCATTGCTCACCGTTAAGCCTTCTGGAGGTGTCGTGGACTCAAATTAACAAAACATCTGGGATGGAGGGTGCCCACTTGATAACCTCAATGACATATCTGCTCTCAACCCAAATCCATTCTAAAATATTGTCTTTTGATGTGCTCATCTTGGAATGTGGCATAATGTATATTATAACATCCTATCCTGTGTATATTAAAATGAAATATTGAATTAATCTATTTAAAAAACAATTAATAAAACACTTTCTTAACAGTTTAATTAATACATTAATAAAAAAATATTAAATCAACTTTTTGTAAATTCGATTTTAAATTCACGCATTTAAACATGACTTTACAAACTGGTTTTTAAATGTGTCTTTAAAATTCGAATTAATAATAAGGGAAGGAACAACTATATTACTTTTTCACTTGACACTCTGCGTCCTCCAATGGTAAGTAAGTAGTCTTGCATTTGTAAATACATATTTTGCAAGCTGACATTTGGAGGATAGTGTTTTTTTTACCCCTCCGAGAATCGCCACCTTAACGTGGTGGAGGGGTTTCAGTGTACCTGTGACCCTGGGAGCTGTATTGTCACTGGCAGTAGCCCATGGTAGGTTCTCCCATGGAGAATTGGTCCCAGGGGAGGGTCCAGACTAAGCGCGATTAAAAAAAACACCCCAATGAAGCGGAACCAACGGTACTGTGGCACCTCGCCCGGAAGAGGGAAACCGGGGCTACCCCTGGAGCCAGACCCGGGGGGGATGCTCGTCGGCGAGCGTCTGGTGGCCGGGCCTTGACCCATGGGGCCCAGTCGGGCACAGCCCGAAGAAACAACATGGAGCCGCCGCCCTGTGGGCCCACCACCTGCAGGGACAGACAATGGGGTCGGGTGCAATGCCAATCGGGTAGCAGGCATAGACGGGGACCTAGGCGTGCTGACCCCTAGTATCGTAGACTGGTCCTAGGGACGTGGAATGTAACCTCTCTGGTGGGAAAGGAACTGGAGCTAGTGCGGGAGGTGGAGCAGTACCAACTGGACATAGTTGGGCTCACCTCGACGCATGGCTTTGGTTCTGGAACCCAAGTCCTGGAGAGGGGCTGGACTCTTTTCTTTTCCGGAGTCGCCCAGGGTGAGAGGCGCCAGGCAGGTGTGGGGATTCCTACGAGTCCCCGGCTGGGCGCCGCTGTATTGGACTTTTCCCCGATGAACGAGAGGGGCGCCTCTTTGCGACTGTGAGTCGCTGGAGGGAAGGCTCTGACTGTTGTTTGTGCTTATGCACCAAATGGCAGTTCAGAGTATCTGGCCTTCTTGGAGTCGCTGGGTGGGGTCCTGGAAAGGGTACCATCTAGTGATTCTATAGTTCTGCTGGGGGACTTCAACGCCCATGTGGGTGACGATGGAGAAACCTGGAGAGGGGTGATTGGGAGGAATGGCCTGCCCGATCTGAATCAGAGAGGTGCTTTGTTGTTGGACTTCTGTGCTAGGCATGGATTGTCCATAACGAACACTATGTTCGAGCATAGGTAGGTTCATAAGTGTACCTAGTACCAGAGCACCCTAGGCCGCAGATCGATGATAGACTTTGTAGTCATATCATCAGACCTGCGGCCGTATGTCTTGGACACTCGGGTAAAAAGAGGAGCTGAGCTGTCAACTGATCACCACCTGGTGGTGAGTTGGATCAGATGGCGGGGGAGGCTGCCGGACAGACCCGGTAAACCCAAATGCGTAGTGAGGGTGAATTGGGAACGTCTGGTTGAGGACCCTGTCCGGGAGGTCTTCAACTCCCACCTCCGGAAGAACTTCTCGTGCATCCCGGGGAGGTTGGGAACATTGATTCCGAGTGGACCATGTTCAAAACCTCCATTGTGGAAGCGGCTGCTAGGAGTTGTGGTCAGAAGGTTGTCGGTGCCTGTCGTGGCGGCAACCAAAGAACCCGCTGGTGGACACCAGCGGTGAAGGAAGCCGTCAGACTGAAGAAGGAGGCCTTTCAGGCTTGGTTGGCCCAGGGGTCTCCTGAAGCAGCAGACGAGTACCGGGCGGCCCGAAGGGCTGCAGCTTTGGTAGTCAAAGAAGCAAAAACCCGGGCGTGGGAGGAGTTCGGGGAGGCTATGGAGAAGGACTTTCGGTTGGCCTCAAGGAAGTTCTGGCAAACCGTTAGACAGCTCAGACAGGGAAAGCAGGGATTGGCCCAGGCTTTGTTGAGCAGGGGAGGAGAACTGCTGACCCGGACTGGGGATATCGTCGGGCGGTGGAAGGAACACTTTGAGGAACTTCTTAACCCCGCCAACACGTCCTCTGTGGAGGAGGCAGAGTTGGAAGACTCGGGGGAAGTCTCAGCAATATCCCTGGCAGAGGTCACTGAGGTAGTTGGGAAGCTCCTCAGCGGCAAGGCGCCGGGTGTGGATGAGATTCGCCCCGAGATGCTGAAGGCTCTGGACATTGTTGGGCTGTCTTGGTTGACACGCCTCTTCGGTGTCACGTGCAGGTCAGGGACAGTACCATTGGAATGGTAGACCGGGGTGGTGATTCCCATTTTTAAAAAGGGGGACCGGAGGGTGTGCTCCAATTATCGGGGTAACACACTTCTCAGCCTACCTGGGAAAGCTTATGCCAGGGTGTTGGAAAGAAGACTCAGACCGATTGTCGAACCTCGGATCCAGGAGGAGCAATGTCCTGGATTCCGTCCTGGTAGTGGAACAGTGGACCAACTCTTTACCCTTGCGGGGCTGTTTGGGGGGGCATGGGAGTTTGCCCATCCAGTCTACATGTGTTTCGTGGACTTGGAGAAGGCCTACGACCGTGTCCCCCGGGGAGTCCTGTGGGGGGTACTGCGGGAGTATGGGGTACCGGGGCCAATGCTACGAGCCATTCGGTCCCTATATAATCGGAGTGAGAGTTGTGTCCGTATACTCGGCACAAAGTCAAATACGTTTTCAGTGGGTGTTGGACTCCGCCAGTGCTGCCCCTTGTCACCGGCTCTGTTTGTGATTTTCATGGATAGAATCTCAAGGCATAGCCGGGGGGAGGAGTGTGTCCAGTTTGGGGACCTCAGAATTGCTTCTCTGCTCTTTGCAGATGATGTGGTTCTGTTAACTTCTTCAGACTGTGACCTTCAGCATGCACTGGAGCGGTTTGCAGCTGAGTGTGAAGCGGTCGGGATGAGAGTCAGCACCTCCAAGTCTGAGGCCATGGTTCTCTGCCGGAAAACGGTGGAGTGCTCTCTCCGGGTTAGGATTGAGTTGCTGCCCCAAGCGAGGGAGTTCAAGTATCTCGAGTTCTTGTTCACGCTCGGTCATCCGGAGGGAGCTCGGAGTAGAGCCGCTGCTCCTTTGCGTCGAAAGGAGCCAGATGAGGTGGTACGGGCTGATTAGGATGCCTCCTGGGCGCCTCCCGTTGGAGGTTTTCCGGGCACGCACTACTGGTAGGAGACCCCGGGGTAGACCCAGAACACGCTGGCGAGATTATATATCTCGTCTGGCCTGGGAACGCCTCGGGATCCTCCAGGAGGATCTGGAAAGCGTTGCTGGGGATAGGGACGGCTGGAATTCCCTGCTGAGCCTGCTGCCACCGCAACCCGGCCCCGAATAAGCGGCGGAAAATGGATGTATGGATGTTTTTTGTATTACATTAACCCATATAGTTGGATAACTTTAAATTATAAAGTTATAAAGTTATAAAGAATGAAGTGTGTAATATCCTTCTTGTCAGGTAAACATCCAGCTAGTTAGCTAGTCAGCAGCTAACTACATTTTATTGAACTGTCTAGCTCCAACAGTTAACAACTAAAAGTAAACGGTTGTTTAACTGATCATTGGACTCACAGAAGAGCAGAATATAGTGGAATCACTCTACTTCCAGAGCGAGCAGCATCCCATTTAGTTTGTCAGTAGATATGCTAGAGACACCCTACCCCCAAAGCAGCACTAGATATGAGACACTAACCTCAGAGCATTTTATATTCTAGAGACTAGGGATGTCACGATACCAGAAATTTTGTACCAGTGAAATTCCACGATTCTCGATGCCCAATTCGATACCATGGTCACAAAAATAAACAATAAATTAAATCCAATATACTTCAACATACACTCCTTTTTTTAAAACATTACAACAAACAACAGTGGCAAGTAGCCTTCAAGCAAAAAAAATTATTAAAAGAAACAACAATCACAAACATCACAAAAAAGAACAGTAGCAATTAAATTAGGCCTATTTAAAACAAGCAATACTGTTTTTAATTACTAACAATAATATTTTAATGATGGCACATCCTTTCAATTGCAGTACATGGCCAAGACATGAAAATCATGTAAATAATAAATAGACCTTTAGAAATATGGTGTCAAAAAGATTAAGCCTGTTACTTTAAGATGTGGCATTGTGGGAGCATGGGGGGTATATGTTTACTTTTGTTTTCAACTAATGTGGTGGCTCGTGTGAAAACGAATGAATGAGATATAAAAGCTTAGAAGGAAATAAAAAACCAACGTAGACTAGGCTGGCGCTGTTTACACTAGCGAATTATTCCGGAATTCTCCCGGCTAAAGTCTGGAGGACGCGTGACGGGAAATGCCATATTTAAAATAAACAACTTTTAACATTACAAAAAGAGGCCTATTTATATAATTATAAAAAGAAACATACGCGCACATTTTATAACATGTCTAAGCGAGATCACAATGAGAGTCAAATGTTCCCCTGCTGCATTGGGGTGTAAACTAGGATACTACAGCTAATTCACAGTAAAGGTTCGATATGCAGGGGAGGACACAGCATACTTCAAGAGAAAGCGAACCTTTCCTGTTTGTATTGTTTTTTTTTTGGCCGATTGCCTATAGGCCTGCTTGTTCGTTTCTGATTTTTATTTTGAGTTTGCGGTAGCTTACAGCAGGGGAGGCAAAACCATTTTTCATTGAGCAATACACTTCGCGACAAAACATTACAGGTGTTTACTTCGTGACAAAACATTACAGGTGTTTACTCGGGTTTGTTTTAACCTTGGAGAATTTAGCTACAAAAAAGGTTGCTACACAGCGAGCCAATGCACAACCAAAGCGACATCTTTTTGCTGGTGTTTGTTCACTTACATAACTGCAGCCGGTATCTTCGGTACTGTAGAAAACGAGTAGTCACGTTTTTAGAATTTTGGCATCGACTTGGTACCGAAGTATCGGTTCTCGTGACATCCCTACTAGAGACACTGCACTACTCTTAGAGCAGCATACTTGTGACAGCAGACTACCCTTAGAGCAGCATAAGATATACTACAGAAACTACACTACCTTAAGAGCAGCATTACATACAGTATACTAGAGACACCCTGCTCTCAGAGCAGCATTAGATATACTAGACACACTACCCCCAGAGCAGCATTCGATATACTAGAGACACCACCCTCAGAGCAGCATTACCTATATTGGATACACCCTACCCCCAGAGCAGCATAAAATACATCAGGCACCCTGCTGCTCTCAGGAGCATCATTAGAAATACTACCGTAGAGACACCTTACCCCCAGAGCAGCATTAGATATACAGCGCATCCGGAAAGTATTCATACCCCTTCACTTTTTCCACATTTTATTATGTTACAGCCTAATTCCAAAATGGATTAAATTTAAAAAAATTCTCAACATTCTACATACAATACCGCATAATGACAAAGTGAAAAAAGTTTTTTAGAATGTTTTGCAAATGTTTAAAAAATAAAAAAATTAAATATCACATGTTCATAAGTATTCACACCCTTTGCTGTGACACTCAAAATTGAGCTCAGGCGCATCCCGTTTCCACTGATCATCCTTGAGATGTTTCTACAACTTGATTGGAGTCCACCTGTGGTAAATTCAATTGATTGGACATGATTTGGAAAGACACACACCTGTTTATATAAGGTCCCACAGTTGTCAGTGCATGTCAGAGCACAAACCAAGTTATGAAGTCCAAGGAATTGTCTGTAGACCTCCGAGACAGGACTGTATCGAGGCACAGATCTGGGGAAGGGTACAAAAAATTTCTGCAGCATTGAAGGTCCCAACGAGCACAGTGGTCTCCATCATTCGCAAATGGAAGAAGTTGGAACCACCAGGACTCTTCCTAGAGCTGGCCACCCGGCCAAACTGAGCAATCGGGGGAGAAGGGCCTTGGTCAGGGAGGTGACCAAGAACCCGATGGTCACTCTCACAGAGCTCCAGTGTTCCTCTGTAGAGATGGGAGAACCTTCCAGAAGGACAACCATCTCTGCAGCACTCCACCAATCAGGCCTTTATGGTAGAGTGGCCAGACGGAAGCCACTCCTCAGTAAAAGGCACATGACAGCCTGCATGGAGTTTGCCAAAAGGCACCTAAAGGACTCTCAGACCATAAGAAACAAAATTCTCTGGTCTGATGAAACCAAGATTGAACTCTTTGGCCTAAATGCCAAGCGTCATGTCTGGAGGAAACCAGGCACTGCTCATCACCTGGCCAATACCATCCCTACAGTGAAGCATGGTGGTGGCAGCATCATGCTGTGGTTGTGTTTTTCAGCGGAAGGAACTGGGAGACTAGTCAGGATCAAGGGAAAGATGAATGCAGCAATGTGCAGAGAGATCCTTGATGAAAACCTGCTCCAGAGCACTCTGGACCTAAGACTGGGACCTAAGACATCTTTGGAGAGATCCGAAAATGGCTGTACACCGACACTCCCCATCCAACCTGATGGAGCTTGGGACGATCTGCAAAGAAGAATGGGAGAAACTGCCCCAAAATAGGTGTGCCAAGCTTGTAGCATCATACTCAAGAAGACTTGAGGCTGTAATTGCTGCCAAAGGTGCTTCAACACAGTATTGAGTAAAGGGTGTGAATACTTATGTACATGTGATATAAATTTTTTGTATTTTTAATACATTTGCAAAAAATTCAAAAACATTTTTCACTTTGTCATTATGCGGTATTGTGTGTAGAATGTTGAGAATTTTTTTTTATTTAATCCATTTTGGAATTTGGCTGTAACATAATAAAATGTGGAAAAAGTGAAGGGGTATGAATACTTTCCGGATGCACTGTACTAGAGATACCCTGCTCTCAGAGCAGCACTAGATAAACTAGAGACACCACCCTCAGAGCAGCATAAGATATATTAGGGACACTACACTACCCTTTGAGCAGCATTATATTTAATATAGACACTTGACCCCCCTTAGAGCAGCAATAGATACACTAGAGACAATCTGCTCTCAGCGCAGCATCAGATAAATATTAGATACACACTACCCCCAGAGTAGCATTAGATATAAGAGACACCCTGCTCTCAGAGCAGCATTAGATATATTAGATACACACTATCCCCCAGAGTAGCATTAGATATAATAGAGATGCCCTGCTCTCAGAGCAGCATTAGATATATTAGATACACACTACCCCCAGAGTAGCATTAGATATAATAGAGATGCCCTGCTCTCAGAGCAGTATTAGATATATTAGATACACACTACCCCCAGAGTTGCATTAGATATACTAGATATACCCTGCTCTCAGAGCAGCATTAGATAAACTAGAGGCGCACTACCCCCAGCACAGCATTAGATATAATAGACGCCCTGCTCTCAGAGCATCATTAGATATGTTAGATACACATACCCCCAGAGCAGCATTAGATATAATAGAGACGCTCTGCTCTCAGAGAAGCATTAGATACACACTGCCCCCCAGAGCAGCAATAGATGTAATAGAGAAGTCCTGCTCTCAAGCTGACATTTAACTTTAGCTGGATAACTTTGAATACAATTTGTAAAATCCTTCTTGTCAGGTAAACATCCAGCTAGCTAGCCAGCCAGTAAGCTAGATACATTATATGGAACTGTCTAGCTCTAACAGTTAACAACTAACACTAAACAAGTGTTTAACTGACAATTGGACCCACAGAAGAGCAGAATTTAATATATTAGAATCACTCTACTCCCAGAGCGATCAGCGTCCCATTTAGTATTAGATATGCTATAGACTCCCTACCCTCTAAGCAGCAGTAGATATGATACATTACTGCTCTCTTAGCAGCATTAGATATACCAGAGACACTCCACCCCCAGAGCAGCATTGCATATATTAGATACACCTTACCCCCAAAGCAGCATAAAATATTCGAGAGACACCCTGCTCTCAGAGCAGCATTAAATATACATACTAGAGACACTACACTACCCTTGGAGCAGAATTAGATATACTAGAGACTACCCCTTAGAGCAGAATTATATATACTAGACAATCTACTCTCAGCACCATTAAATATACTAGAGACACAAAAACCCAATCCCAAAGTATTGGCTTATGAGGCATAAAAATTATAAATAATCCTTATGTGCCTTCTCTATTAACGGCCACAGTATGTTCCTACGTTCCCTATCTTCTTTTGTAAGATACTCCGCAAATCTTAGACTGTTGTCCCGCAGAAAGGAGGACTTCTTTGCAGCTTTCCATATAGCATCTCTACAGAAGCGTGAGGAGAACTGGAGAATAATACCCCTGGATTTGGTGTCATTATGTCGCTTGGAACTGAGACGGTGCACGGTGTCGATGGTTAGGTCATTCTCCAATTGCGGTGGCTTTCAGACTTGATTTTTTTTAAATGTAGCCTATTTCACATTTTTTATTAAAAACCTATTCCAAAGTATTAATGAACTTCTTATCATTCTTGAACAACCAAAAATAGAGCTTAATGAGCTTTTATTATTTAAATAATTTTGATCAAGTACTGATACACGGTACATTTCTGTCATTGGTGTTACCGATACATTAAAGACAACCCCATCATTGGTGTCCTGGGGTAATTTATGGTTCACGGTGGGACTTGGGTGTTGTGCGGTCATTGTTTGTACACTCATTAAAACTGGATTAAATTGGAATATCGCTCTCCTGCCTCTCCTTGCTAAGTTCCGTGTTGCTGCGCTTGGGTCCACCCTACATCACCACTACAGATCGTGACAGAATGACCGCACCTACTCTGGACCCAGCGGCTATGGCTTCCCTCCAGGAAAACGTCCGTTCTCAGACGGTCACACTGGTTCCCCACGAACGGATGATGGGAGAGATTGCGGAGGAATTAGGACGGCTGAACGTCGTGTTGCTGGACTTAGGAGTCGGGACCGCTCCGAGTCTGTCTGCTGGGGCACCGAGGCAGGAATCACCACCGTTGATCGGTGGCACCGAGGAGGTTCGTAGACTTCCTCTTCCCCATCCCGACAAATTTGACGGTTCCCACGGAACGTGTCGGGGCTTCCTCGCCCAGTGCTCACTGGTTTTTCAGACTCAGCCCGGGGCAGACGCCACGGACCAGGGGCGTGTCACCTACATTATCTCTCTTCTCCGTGATCCCGCCTTGGACTGGGTGTCGGCCGTGTGGGCTCGACAGACGCCTGCCTGTTCAGATTCGGCCATGTTCCTCCGAGACTTTCGGTTGGACTTCGACCACCTTGTGTGCGGTCAGGATGCCGCCCACCGGCTGCTTTGGATCCGCCAAGGACCTCGGAGTGTGGTCGATTACGTGGTGGAGTTCCGCTCCTTGGCGGTTGAGAGCGGGTGGAATACGGAGGCCCTGGTTCCAGCGTTTCTCAAGGGACTTCACGCCGGCATCCAGGATGAGCTGGCTGCCCGAGAGGACATCATCGAACTGGAGCCTCTGATCACCATCGCTCTGCGGATTGACTGCTGGCTCCACGAGCGGCGTCGCCGCAGATCACCTGGCCCTGGGCCGGGTGCCGGGGGTTCACGGGCTGCTTCCTGCCCTAGGGATTCCGGTTCCATCGTTGGCGAGGCCATGGACGTGGGATTAACCCGGCTGTCCACCGAGGCGGCAGAACAGCGGCCTGAGCGGCGGGGCCGGCGGTACCCCGTGCCGGTTTTCGTGCCGGCGGAAAACGCCTGGGCTCACCCACTACCGGGAGGTCGGTGGTGAGCCTCTGCGTGGTTACCCCCCCCCCCCCCCCCCCCCCCGCAGCGTCTGTTGTTGCAGGGCGTGCTGACGTGGGCTGGTCGACGCGTGCCCGTGGACGCTTTTGTGGACTCCGGGGCTGCCGGGAACTTTATCGATCAGGGGGCTGCCCGGCGGTGGGGGATTCCGCTGCGCTCCCTTCCCCACCCTCTTCCTGTGGCTGCGGTGGACAGCCGGCCTATCGGGGCTGGGTCCGTTACCCAGGTGACGGTTCCGCAGCAGCTGGTCATCGGGGGCAATCACGCGGAGTCTCTTCAGCTCCACGTGATCCGTCTCCTGGGGTTCCCCTCGTCTTGGGTCACCCCTGGCTGTCGTCTCACAACCCTCACCTGGATTAGGCGTCGGGTTCCGTGGTGGGCTGGGGCCTGGACTGTGCCCTTGCCTGCTGCTCCCCGGCGGCTCCTCCCCGGGATCTGGATCCCCTGGGACCCGTGGATTAGGTGGGGGTGCCGACGGAATACCATCACTTGGCCGCTGTGTTCAGCAAACGGCGGGCTTCCAGGTTGCCGCCTCATCGTGCTTACGACTGCGCCATTGACCTTCTCCCCGGCAGCACTCCGCCCCGGGGGGGTTTGTACTCCTTGACCAGTCCAGAGGAGGCGGCCATGCAGGCGTACATCGAGGAGGCCCTGTCCTTGGGGTTTATCTGTCCTTCCACGTCTCCGGTGGGGGCGGGGTTCTTTTATGTGGACAAAAAGGGCGGCGACCCGAGGCCCTGCATTGACTATCGCGGCCTCAACAGGATTACGGTTAAAAACCGGTACCCCTTGCCGCTGATGTCGGCCGCTTTCGAGCGGCTTTAGGGGGCCACCATCTACATGAAGTTGGATTTACGCAGTGCCTACAATCTCGTCCGCATCCGAGGGGGGGACGAATGGAAGACCGCGTTCAACACTCCATCGGGCCATTACGAATATCTCGTAATGCCCTTCGGTTTGACCAACGTGCCCGCGGTCTTCCAGGCGTTGATTAATGACGTTCTGCGGCAGATGCTGGGCCGGTTCGTGTTCGTTTACCTGGACGACATCCTGATCTTTTCGTAGACCCTGGACGACCATCGCCTGCACGTACAGCAGGTGCTCCGGCGACTACTTCAGCATCAGCTGTACGTCAAGCCAGAGAAGTGCTCCTTTCACACCGCCAGCACCCACTTCCTGGGATATGTGGTGTCTGCGGGGCAACTCGAGATGGACCCGTCCATGGTGAGGGAGTGGCCCACGCCTGGCTCGGTCAAGCAGCTGCAACAATTCCTGGAGTTTGCGAACTTTTACAGGAGGTTCCTCCGGGGATTTAGTATGATCGCTGCTCCTCTCACCGCTACGACCAGCCACGCTTCCAGGCCATTCCACCTGTCCCCCGAGGCCCTGAAAGCGTTCCGGGGGTTGAAGCAGCAATTCACTACCGCCCCGGTCCTGCTGTTACCTGATCCGGAGTTACCATTCACCGTTGAGGTGGACGCCTCCGGCTGGGGCGTGGGTGGAGTGCTGTCCCAGTGGTCTCCAAAAGATCAGAAGCTCCATCCCTGCGCCTTCTTCTCCCGCCGTCTGTCGCCTGCTGAGCGGAATTACGACGTCGGCGACCGGGAGCTGCTAGCCATCAAGTTTGCGTTTGAGGAGTGGTGGCACTGGCTGGAGAGCGCCCGGCACCCGGCCACCGTTTGGACGGACCACCGGAACCTCGAATACATCGGGGCCACCAAGCGGCGGAACTCCCGGCAGGCACGGTGGGGGCTGTTCTTTTCCCGCTTCGGCTACATCCTCACCTACCGGCCGGGGTCGAAGAACCTAAAGGCGGATGCTTTGTCTCGGATCCACGACCCGCAGGAGGTCTCCGAGGTCCCTGAGCCCGTCATTCCGGCCGGCCGGTTGGTGGCTCCTGTTCGGTGGGGGATTGAAGCCACCGTGCGTGCTGCCCTGCTGGGGGTTCCTCTGCCAGCGGGGGTTCCGGCAGGGCGCCTCTTCGTTCCGCCAGGTGTCCGGACCGACGTGATCCGTTGGGGTCACACCTCGCGGCTTGCGTGCCATCCTGGTCGCCGGCGGACGCTGGAGTTCATTGGGAGGCAGTTCTGGTGGCCTCAGATGCGGGTGGCTGTGGACGCCTCCGTGGACGCCTGCCCTGTCTGCACCCAGAACAAGAGCCTCCGGACCCGGCCTGCTGGGACCTTACTGCCGTTGCCGATACCCCGTCGTCCTTGGTCCCACCTGTCCCTGGACTTCATCACGGGGTTGCCGGTTTCAGGGGCTATACCGGGATCACGGTGATCGTGGACCGGTTCTCCAAACCGGCCCAGGAAAC
Source organism: Galaxias olidus (assembly GCA_026901105.3). Taxonomy (NCBI): domain Eukaryota; kingdom Metazoa; phylum Chordata; class Actinopteri; order Galaxiiformes; family Galaxiidae; genus Galaxias; species Galaxias olidus. Next base: position 127,221 of record JAPMUY010001663.1, on the reverse strand, counting down.
CGCCGACCTGATGCTGAGCCATGTGTTCCGGATCCACGGCTTCCCCCTGGATATAGTCAGCGACCGGGGGTCGCAATTCACCTCCGGGTTCTGGAACGCCTTCTGTCGGCGGTGGGGGCGTCGGTGAGCCTGTCGTCCGGGTTTCACCCCCAGAGTAACGGGCAAACCGAGAGGGTCAACCAGGACCTGGAGGTGACCCTGCGCTGCCTGGCTTCAGCTCACTCCAGCACATGGAGTCAGCATCTCCTCTGGGCCGAGTACGCCCACAACACCCTTCTCCACTCATCCCTAGGCATGTCCCCCTTCGAGTGCCAGTACAGTTATGCTCCACCTCTCTTCCCGGAACAGGAGGAGGCCGTGGGGGTCCCGTAAGCGGCGGCCTTGGTTCGTCGATGCCGACGAGCGTGGAGCAGGGCTCGGCTGGCCCTCGTTCGGACGTCTCGCCAAAGGGAGGTCCAGGCTAACCGGCAACGCCAGGAGGCGCCCGTGTACCGTCCGGGCCAGCGAGTTTGGTTATCCACCAAAGACCTGCCTCTCCGAGGGGAGCGGCACAAGCTGGGCCGGAGGTATGTGGGTCCATTCAAGGTGGCTCGACGCATTAACCAGGTCGCCTATGAACTTGTTCTCCCCAGGGCCATGAAGATGCATCCGGAGTTCCACGTCTCCCTTCTCCGGCCGGTGCTGGTGGGTCCGGGGGGTACGGATCCCGTTCCGGTGCCTCCTCCTCCCAGGATTGTGGACAGGGGCCCGGTGTACACCGTCCGGCGGATTCTGGACTCCCAGGTGACTCGGTGCCGTACGCAGTACCTGATTGACTGGGAGGGCTACGGCCCCGAGGAGCGTCAATGGGTGCCTGCCGCCCACGTCCTGGACCCAGCCTTGATCCGGGAGTTCCGGCGGTCCCGGCCGGCCCCCGCTGAGCCGCGCCTCGGGGAGGGGGCTCTGTGACGACCAGGAACAGCCCAAAGCCTGAGAATGGCCAGGGCACAGGACTGCAGGGAACATACCCTGGCCTGTGGACGGCCAGCACTCACACGTGCCGATTAGGCAGATGTGTTTCACCTGTGGGGCACGGGGTTGGCTTGTCATTGGTGTGCTGGGGTTATTTATGGTTCACGGTGGGACTTGGATGTTGTGCGGTCATTGTTTGTACACTCATTAAAACTGGATTAAATTGGAATATCGCTCTCCTGCCTCTCCTTGCTAAGTTCCGTGTTTCTGCGCTTGGGTCCACCCTACATCACCACTACAGATCCTGACAACTTTTTGGGGAATTCATATCAAGAGATAATAGTTTATAAAACAATCTATGGAATAGTCTTGATTTATATATAATTTTTTTCCTAGGTTAGTGTATATTTGCATTCTGTGGTTTTTTTCTATTTAAGCGGTTTTATTTTTGTTGTGACTTCAACAATAATTGAAGGAGGATCCATAAAATTGCATAATGATGTCCTTTAAATGCCTAATTATAACCTAAATTAACATTACACACCTAATAAGGACTTTTCAAATCATAGAACTATTCATGTGAGAAAATAAGTTTACTTTGCTGTGGCACCAATGACACTTAGTAACACCAATGACTTAGACACATGGTTTCAATCAAAATGTCCATTTGTTATTTATTATTATCTTTATTTATTATTTTCTAAACAATTCATACGATTATTTCTAAACACCTTCCAAACATTTAACTCATATCTGTTAAACAGACGAATACAACATTTTGAATGTCAAAAACTATCAGTTAAAAAAAAACAAAAAGAAAACTGATTTTCTTTTTTTAAAGGTTTCAAATATATTTAAACAAATTGTATATATTGTATATTGTATTTCATTAAACAATTTCTTCAAGTACTACTATTTAGTGCTTTAACTGGACTAGTCTTGTCAAATGTAACATGACATTTTGAAAATTCCCTCAAATTTCTAACTTTGATTGACTGATTTGCACAGAACTTTATTTGACAAAAACAGACACAAAAAAATTATAAACTTGCATTAAACATAAAAAACATAGGGCAAGGGCAGAGACAGTATTGTGTGTGAGTGTGCATGTGCCTGTGTGTGTGTTTGTGTGTTTTTATCTTTATATATTGAGGTGTTCCTCCAGATACCGCCAAATACTGCCATCTATCTGCACAGATCTCTTGCTTACTGGGAGCGGCTGTGAGATCAGGCATAGGATCTGGTCGTCCTCATACCAGTTAATGTCGTCCCTTGGACTTGGCCAATAAAATTTGTTGACACCATTCCTGTGCATGCATTTCGCTTTTACATTGAGCTCTTCTACCTCAAGAATTATCCCAGGGTATGGCAGTTCGTCATAGTTCACAACACACCACAGTCCGCTGTGATGTGGCTCAATTACATCCGGTCGATGTGAAGCTGGAGCTGGAGAATAAGGGATTTCAATGTCATCTTCTTGTTGTCTTGGTAACCCAAGAGTCACCTCCTTAAGTCCAAAGCATGGGAAATCCAACACACCTTCAGTTGCCTTACAGAGGCAGCTTACGTCCCTGTGTTTAAGGTTGAATGGTGCAACACTGTTGACTTGATGGACCTTCATGGTCCCCTTTATGGTCACTAGAGAGGTTATCTCCTCCATCTTCCCTACCCAGGTCTCCACCTCTTGATTAGTCACAAAAAACAGTTGAACTGAAGAACCATAGCCATTCAACTGTTGGAATGAACACTCTGCATCAGAGATATCCTTTCCTTGTCGGACCAAAGTGTCTGCTGACCGCTTAATAGTGCCACCAATCCCGTCTGGAGCACCCTTTCCATGGCTTGCTTCGAAAAATTCCAGGTCACTTCATGGAAGCCCCTTTTGTGTGGTTCAGTGAAAATTAGATAGAAATTGTATTTCTGCTTATACTGGGTGGCAGGGCCATCCGTGAAAAAATTAAGGCGGTCTACCTCTGGATAGCACTCCTTCACCATTTCCAAGGCAGGGTCCAGGTGAGCCCAGATGGCTGGAGGGTCATGCCTTCTGCTTGGGGAAGTCGAGCAGAAGGACACAGGGTATGGCTGCTTGAACATAGAGCACTCCTGTGTGGAGGGTTGCCTGCTGGTGCGATCCACCAAAGTGCACAGACTGTATTTGGAATACTTACAGGAATAGTTCTCACTGAAATCAATGTGAATTAAGCATTCATTGGTTTTAAGGTTTTCTCTCAGATTCCTGTATGCATCATACTGCCAGCGGATGTTGAATACATGCCTTCGAAATTTGAACAGCCGGTCATGGAATTGAGTGACCAGCTCGTCATCGGTCATGATCACCTCTTTCTTGACAGTGATTGTGGAGCTGCTCTTCTCTGACTCTCCACCAGGATTGCATGGTCAATCTTCTCCAGTGACCACTGAGTCAGGCTTATGTCTTTGTTCTCTGGAGATTTGACTATTGAACATGTTGAATATAAGCACTCTTGACATTCTCCATATGCACATTGCTTGGATTTTGGGTTGCAGACTGCAGCATCCACCAGCTCATTAAAATTCTTTGAAGATAAAAGCCCAAGAGTAACAAGTTTGTTGGCCATGTATTGAATATTTTCATGTGTTTTGCATTGGCAGGTTTCTCTGTCAGCTTCAGAGGGTGCCATAACCCAAAAGGGTCTTTAACGACAAAAAAAGGGATAGGAAACTTGTTGTTCTTTTTTTGAAAGTAACTTTGTGCGCCTTGGAATCCCCCAGTCAGAGCTGGTTAATGTGGCCCGGGAAAGGGAAGTTTGGGATGCCGTGCTTGAACTGCTGCCTCCGCGACCCGACCCCGGACAAAGCGGATGACGATGATGATGATGACTTTGTGTGGAGGTTGCGCACAGAATAAAAGAGAAGCCTTCTTTGTTTCTTTACTTTTCTCAGTGACTGTATTCTTTTTGCCAGTGGTTAGCCTGCTCACGTCATCTCTGAGAAAGAACTGCTTCACAGTCACCCTCCTATTTTGAGGCTTTGTTTTTCTTCCTGAGGTAGCTTAGTGCCTCGCCACCAGTTTTCCATCGCTTGTAAGAAAAGCCAAGGTTCCGTTGGCATTCCTTCTGAATTGTACTTCTTTATCAACTTTCCGGTGAAAAGTCGAGCATAGACCTGTTTGATTCTCTCCTGTTTTGCTGTAGCGTATCTTGCCGTGATGTCCCCCAACAGGGCAAAATGGAACTTTAATGTCTTCACAGGTGAGGGGACGGTGCAACCATATAGAATTTCTTTGGTCTTTTTCCCTGGACTTTCAGAATAAGAACGTTTTTCTTGCAAGCGATGGTATCTTTTTTTGCATTTGTTCAGCACTTTTTTGTTTCTTGTAAGTTCCTCTTACAAAATTTGTATATTTCGATATCACTTTCTCTTTTTTTTCAGCATCCTCCTGCATCCCTCAATTTGTTGCCTGTAAAATATTATAAATTGATATGTTAATTTAGATCATTTGTCAGTAAACAAAGAACATGTTATCAAGATGGGTCTTTTGCAGTGGATTGTAAGCATGTGTTTTTTCACAGGTTCTTCTCACACTGATTCTAATTTACGGGATCAGGTTTAAGTTTCAGAAAAAGTTTAATCTCCATTGATATAGATTGTAAAGGAGCGTAAATGTATTATTACTTGCTCAGCATCATTGGTATGTGCCTTTATGGATATATTATTTTCCTAGTACCTAGACACATTGTGACTGTTTCCACATTCCTTTATTCTTATGTTGTATGCCTTATGATCTGCAATCAGTTAAAGTACAGTGCTTATGTGCCATTTTATTCATTTTGAAGTTTTATGTACCATTTCCATGTACTACATGAAAAATAAGGCTTCAGGCATAAAAACATGAGAATTAACAAATGCGGAAACAGGCCCCTTAATTCTCATAACTAACCTTGAGGTACTGGGCATACTGTCTGGAGTAGTGGGGGGGGGGGGGTAAGAACTGTCTGTCCTGCCTTCATCCTGTCCCTGTGCCGTGCCTGATTGACACGTCATCGCTTTCGTTGCATTCTCTTTTCTCTCTATGAAAGCTCATCTATACTCATTCTCTTCTTGCATTCTTTGTCTTTTACGTACTTCTGATGCTTTTTCTGAAGATATGCTGCTCTACGAACAGGATCTGCATCTCGGCGCTGTCTATAAAGACGCTACTTTTCAGCAGCACTTATATTGGCCATACCTGACAAAAGTAATATGATATTGTAACAATATCATGGATATACTTTGAATTAATTTTTAGGTTGTGAAATGTCATGAAATACTTAATAGAGTCTAATATACATAACACTTGTCATTGGTGTTACTGGATGTCATTGGTGTTGGCTAAAAGAGAGTAACACCAATGACAAATTTGTGGAAATCAAAGATTTTCTAAAATGGAGGGCATGTCCTCTCTGATCAAATTTCACAAAACCAATAAAAATCTATTAATTGTGCTGTATATTTGATTTATTTTCTGAAAATCCAATTCTCCGTTATATAAAATGAGTAACACCATTGACATATTAAAGTGACCTCAGATAAATTACAGCAGAAATCATCAATTTTGAGACATGTTTAAAGGGTGTGCTGACTCACCTTGTGCTTACAGTATAGCTCCTCCTCCAATGACCTTGCTGCCACAGGAAGTACTTCAAAATTACCTTGTATGTTATTTCTATGGCAATTTTCTGTTCTGTTCTGCACTGATTCGCGTATTGCATTTGAATATTGTCCACTGCACAGCATACTAGTACTGAAGATGAAGTCTTTGAAAATGCAATGGCAAATGCAATTTCCTTTTCATTTTCAAATTGTTTGACTACTGCATTTAAATTTTTATTGTGACATGAATAATGCTTGCACAAATGGAAAATGACGATACATTTTTAATATTGCATTTTAATTTTCAAGTTAGAATTAACATTTGAATATTGTCCGCAGTATGGCGGGGTAGGACTTTGAAAATGTAATGTCAAACAGCTTTTGCATTTGAATTTTAATATTGACACAGAATCCCCATTGAAGCATTTGAAAATGCAAATGCAAATGGGATTATTACATTTTCATTTACATTTTGTCTCAAATAACACATACAAATGTGGAAAGGGATAATGCTATTGTTGAATTGCATTTTCATTTTCAAGTTTACATTTTCATTTGAATAAAGTCCCTTATGGGCTTCCATACGGAACAGTAGCCACAAGATGAAAAAGCGTCCAAGTGCTCTCTCGACCCTCCCTACTGCTCGCAACTGCTCAACACTCCCTCGCTAGTCATCGAGCGCTCACTCGATCCCCCTGCGCGCTCGCAATTGCTCAACCCTCGCTCGCTAGTCAAGTTGACTTTTGGCACTTTGGGGGCGGGGATAGTGGTCACCTCCCTGACCAAGGCCCTTCTCCCCCGATTGCTCAGTTTGGCTGGGCGGCCAGCTCTAGGAAGAGTCCTGGTGATTCCAAACTTCTTCCATTTGCGAATGATGGAGACCACTGTGCTCGTTGGGACCTTCAATGCTGCAGAAATTTTTTTGTACCCTTCCCCAGATCTGTGCCTCGATACAATCCTGTCTCAGAGGTCTACAGACAATTCCTTGGACTTCATAACTTGGTTTGTGCTCTGACATGCATTGTCAACTGTGGGACCTTATATAAACTTGTGTGTGCCTTTCCAAATCATGTCCAATCAATTGAATTTAGCACAGGTGGACTCCAATCAAGTTGTAGAAACATCTCAAGGATGATCAGTGGAAACGGGATGCTCCTGAGCTAAATTTTGAGTGTCACAGCAAAGGGTGTGAATACCTATGTACATGTGATATTAAAATTTTTAATTTTTAATACATTTGCAAAAAATTCTAAAAAACTTTTTTCACTTTGTCATTATGCAGTATTGTATGTAGAATGTTGAGAATTTTTTTTTCTTTAATCCATTTTGGAATTAGGCTGTAACATAAGAAAATGTGGAAAAAGTGAAGGGGTATGAATACTTTCCGGATGCACTGTATATATATCTATATATCTATATATATATATATATATATATATATATATATATATATATATATATATATAGATATATATACAGTGCATCCGGAAAGTGTACTTTATATATATACATACACATACATTATATATATATATATATACTAGATATGGCTACAATTTCTGTTCAAATTGTGATGTGTGCTTGCAGTACAGTACTGTATATATATCTATATCTATATATATATATATATAGATATATATATAGATAGATATATAGATATATATACAGTGCATCCGGAAAGTGTACTTTATATATATATACATACACATACATTATATATATATATATACTAGATATGGCTACAATTTCTGTTCAAATTGTGATGTGTGCTTGCAGTACAGTGGTTACACTCGTAACCCTAGCGTGCTAATGTTTATCCAACCTGTGCAATGTCCGTCAAGTAGCATAAGAGGTGGTGTCATACAAACGGTTCTTCGAGGAAAAGTATAAATCCCACAGCTTGGATAATGACACCGAATGATACACAAGAACCAGGTGAACATTTCCCTGCATAATGTCTATGAAACGTTAAAACTGGAAGCGCAATCACAAGTTAGAAAACAGCAGTGAAGTTGAAATAAGCAACGTTAAGCTAGAGTGGAGATTTGACCGTTTACAGTTGATGTCAATGGAGAGAGTGGTCTTCAAATAAACGTATATGTGTGTGTGTGTGTGTGTGTGTGTGTGTGTGTGTGTGTGTGTGTGTGTGTGTGTGTGTGTGTGTGTGTGTGTGTGTGTGTGTGTGTGTGTGTATATATATTATATTATATATTATATTATATATATATGTGCCACCTCAAAATTACCACTGATCCCACCCTGGCCACCCCATAGAAAATTGTCTGGTTCCGCCACTGGTTTACAGTGGATGTCAATGGAGAGCGTGGTCTTCAAACAAACAGACATCAAGCCAAAACTATACATCCCACTGCTTAGATCAGGGGTCTTCAACGTTTATCAGGCCAGGGACCCCCTGGCTGATAGAGAGACGGAGCAGGGACCCCCTACTACATAATGATTAAAATTAGGCTGTGTTGAATATACTGGACCAACAATAATGCTTAACATACATGTTATGGGGCACACAATAATAAGCTTTCAAAATAAGTCAGATTAATTTATTTATACTTTTTTAAATTTATATAAACATGGGAAGGACAGTGAATCCTCAAACGTAACTGTCTGTGAATGGAACACACTCATATCACTGAGGCTTAGTGAGATGTCTGACCCTGGTGAGTGGCACACAACTGGTCTATCCTAGGGAGGATGGAGGTTGTAAGGCAGAGGGACATATCAGCCTCAGGCTGCAGTCTTGACCTGTATTTGTTTTTCAGGTAGGTGAGGGAGGAAAATGCAAAGATATGTTGTTGCAAAAGGCAAGAGGGTAATCATTGCTTTTGCTGTCAATTGTGGGAAGTCTGTCTGACAAGAGATCCAGAACTGGATGAGGGGTCTTGTTTCATGCATGTTTCTGTATGCACTGTCAGTGTAGGTTTGCTAGCTAAATGCATTTATTGTCATGACACAATTGGCGGCTGTGTCCACTAAACGCGCTAAAACGCAAGGCCTCGCGTCATTTTGAGCTGCGTTTTTCCATTTTGGGCGGAGTGCTCAAGTTGAAAATAGTTCAACTTTTGCCAAAGCGCGGCGCATGTCAATGTCACTTTTTGACAGCCGGCCAATCAAAATTTATTAAAGGCGGGACTAAAAATAAAGATACATAGACAAACGCAGTCATTGAAGAAAAATGAATTCAGCGATCTGATTTCCAAAAGGTGTACGATCGTACATTAAAAGGGTGCTTTTAAATTGAATCAGTTGTTTTATATATTTGTAACATGTTCAAATAAACAATAAGTTATGTACATTCAAATAATGCTGCTCTTTATTAGGCCTAAAATTGTGACCCTGGTCTACTGGTGACACAGTGTAGTGACTACGCTGTTGGTGTACTACCGTTAGGTTGGCCAGAGAATTAGTAGGCTACAATTGTCAAACTATGACTAGGATTTGGTTTCTGTAATTGTTCATTATAATAATTAACCACCCCCTTTGCGTTATGAAAAAGACCAAAATCTGTAACGTTAGTAGCTAGCATGCTGCGAGACTAACCACCATAGACGCTTTGACGGTTGCATAGCAACCAAAAAGGCGTTGGTGACGGTGAAGCGCGTTGGTAAAGCGCATTGAAAACGCAAATTTCAATGAAAAGGCGCAGCGCCTCGCGTTTTAGCGCGTTCAGTGGACACGGCCCCTTAGAGTGTAGGCCTATCATCAATACGTATGAAACAATTTGGCGGCCCCCCAGGAATACCTCTGCGGACCCCCTGTTGAAGACCCATGGCTTAGATAATGACACCGTATGATTCACAAGAACCAGGTGAACATTTCCCTGCATAATATGTATATTAAACGTTTAAATTGGAGGCGCTATCATAGGTTACAAACCAGCAATTTCTTCGAAATCAGCCACGTTAGGCTAGAGTGGAGATTTGACCGTTTACAGTGTATGTCAATGGAGAGCGTGGTCTTCAAACAAACGGACATCAAACCAAACCTATACATCCCACAGCTTAGACAATGACACCGTATGATTCACAAGAACCAGGTGAACATTTACATGTTTAATATGTATATTAAACGTTTAAATTGGAGGCGCTACCATAGGTTAGAAAACAGCAATTTATTCGAAATCAGCAACGTTAAGCATAGTACGCTTATGTTTATTTCGTAACCACGACAACCTGGTCAATGTCTGTCGAGTAGCGTAAAGTGTGGTCGCCTTCAATCGTTTCTCAAATGAAAACTATACATCTCACAGCTTAGATAATGACACCGAACCAGGCGAACATGGCCATGTATAATATGTCTATAAAACGCAAAAACTGGAAGCACGATCACAGGTTACAAAATGGCAAGGAATTTGAAATGAGCAACGTTTAGCTAGAGTGGAGATTTGACCGTTTACAGTGGATGTCAATGGAGAGCGCGGTCTTCAAACAAGCGTTTATAGTAAAAACTATAAATCCCACAGCTTAGATAATATCATCACAGGACTCGTAAGAACCAAGGGAACATTTACATGTAAAACATGTGTATGTTGACTTAAAAACGTAAGAGTGGTGGCAGTTTAGAAAAGTAGGTCATTTTTTTAAATCACCAACTGCCACACTCTAGTCCTGAACATTCCACCCATTCATTCCTATGGGAACTATTTTGGCACTAAAAGTTGAATATTTAAAAAACTGCTACAGAACCTTCCTTAAAGTAATAGCAACTTCATTGGGCTCAATGCACTCATTTTGATACCTTTCATGTCTATGTAGTGTAAAAAATGTGGGAAAAGTAGGGGTGGGAAGTTTTTGCTATAATAATAATATATATGTGAGATTATAGTAGTGTGGCTTGCCTAAAGCAAGCACACTAATTAGGGATGGGCATTTTAGGCCATATCACTATTCGAATATTCTATCAAAAATATTTCGGTTAGTCGAAATAAAAACATTATATGAAAAAAATAACATATATATATATATATAATTATTTTTGTTTGTGTTATGTTTTTTTGTTGTTGCTATAATGCACTTGTAATGTGGCCTGAAGGGCTTTCGTGATCTGGCCTTCGCTAAATAAAAATATTCCTTTTCCAATTTCTGAACATTTGGCTGACATATTTGGACAGATTTTCTCTGATCTCTGAGCGGAGAGTCGGCGCTATAAAGCGCATGCGTTTGTATCGGTGATCCAGCGCACTAGCAGAGAGCGCTCTCCTGCCGTCAGTTGGCGCACTGCCTGCAAGTTTAAACTACTTGATGTCGAAAGCAGGGAAAATGTATCTAATGCATTGAAATTGTGCTTTTTGTTTCTACTTTTTACATATGGCATTGGTGTACACGTTATGAACAGTATGTAATGAAAATCGCTAATGAATAATATTTAAATTAACTTTAGGCAAAAATATAAATAAATAGCCTAACTGCAGCTATATTCCCACATCATTTCAAATAATATTCGTGCCCATCCCTAATATATATATATATATATATATATATATATATATATACAATGCCTATATATAATGCCTCTGCCTAAATAATAACTTTAAGAGCGCATTTCTAAAAACCATAGGGTAGTTTAGAAAGCATAGACAAATACAAAAAAAACATAAAATACGGTAAGAAAAAGGCCTGTGTTGAACAATGCAAATATATTATAAATATGCAACTATTAAACCTATTTACTCTTTAACCTGTTTAATCTATTAACTAACTTTTTACTATATTTAACTTATTTATTATATTTATGAAACAATGAATGCAGAAATTTGCAAAACATTCATTCATAAATTTACTTTATTCAACAATACAAACTTTCACATCATGGGTTCAGTTTTACAAAGACGACAATGTAAAAAAGCATTTTCAATTTGATTGTGATATTAGTTTTCAGTATATAGGGCTTTCCCCAAGATACAGTATGTAGTAGCCAGCCAGTGGTAGAAGGTAGCCAGCTACACCGACGGTGTACACTGATCTTAATAACTGTAAATGTTGATGAGTTTGCCTACCCAATTCTAAACATGTAGGCTAGTGAATTATTGTTAAGGTGAATTAGGCATCTTGTGTGTTTTTGCCCTCCCAGTCTGCTAATAAATAATAAAGGGACAGTTTGCTCATCTGCTAAAATAATATATAAGTATATGGAACAATTTCGGGTAGTAGTATAAATCTGAGAGAATTCCCCCTATTTTTCGGTACACCGAAAAAGCTCTGATGGGAGCCTGTAAGAGCTTATCCCCATCAAAGATGCATTCCTTAGATTCTGCACCCACCTGGCACACATGCAAAAGGCAGACTAATATGCATTTCTTCATTCATTCAAGCTCATTCTAATTTAGTGACATATTCATATAAATCAAAATTATAGGTGATTTATAGCCGACTAGACTTAACATTTAGGCCGGCTGCTCGGTCAATAATTTTAACACAGTTCAATGACTGTGAATCAGCATTGAAAGTTAGAAGAATATGGGTTTTGCCCTATACATTATATGATGTAGAGATTTAAGTTACTTTTAATACGGAAAGTTCCGTGGCTGGGCCTGTGCGCTAAACACATTTTTGATAGCACTAGCAGGTGCATAAGATAGCGTTAGTCCCACTTAAAAGACTTGAATAATAATTTCTGCACTTGTGAATATTAGGCTACCTGTCAAGGTCTTTTGGGAACCGATGAAAGGCAAGATGTGTACTGTCACACTGATAATATTTGCAGTGGATTGCTGAACTCTGTTTTCTGTTATTCCACATAATTTTCGCAGTCATGGTGTCTTTGTAATGAGTTTAGTGTAGTTCTGCCGGTTCTGTGCTTGGCACTTGTCCAAAAATGACGGCAGCGCTACTGAAGCGCCATCTAGTGGCGGTTGCCAAAGGAGCACCAGTTTCGTCTCAAGTTTGTCTCAATTACTTCTATACTCGTTGCCCGCACTCCGCGACGAACCGTACTCACAGGCAGGATGTGACGTCCTTTCTGGATATGACGTAATTGTACTGTGAAACTTAAGACTAGCGTTTGCGCAATACATTACAAATATCATGTTTTTAAAATTGATTAAAACGGGTAATTTTCATAGCCTACTTGTTGCATGTGTAATACAATATGTCATGTTTTAATTGCGTTTACCTGCTATATGTTGTTGTATGCCTGTGTTAGCCTTTTGGCCGGGTCGTAAACGAGAACTGACTGGTTCTCAATTGACCTATCTGGTAAATAAAGGAAATAATAGTAAATAAACTGACATGTGTAGACGACCGTTTAATTGCTGCCATTATACATTTTACATATAGAAAGGATTGTTTGGCTTTTAGCACGAAGGAAAATAATATTTAAATGAAACAGTTTTTTGAATAATAATAATGAAATAAAAACTTGAATACCAATTAATTTGTAGTGGGATTGTATTCTATTGAAAGGAGTATGATCAGTTACATTGCCTATTCGACAGATCTCTTGACGTTCTGCAGAGAAGGTAACTTGAGTCACAACTTAATTTGTCAAATATTACCCCTTTGCTACTATTTTATCCTCTTCACTTGTGTGTTTTTGGGTGAATTCAACCATTTTTGAGGTTTTACTAAAATTGAAATGATACAAGGGTTGCCTACTATTTTTCGACCCTGCAAAGGATAAGCGGTATAGCTAATGGATGGATGGATGGATGTTTAAAGTTAAGGATTATTTAATGTAAGAACAAAACCTACGCTCTTGGGAAGCTAACTGTGAGCAAGAGCTCTATAGATAAACACATATGTTGTGAAACTAACTAAGAAAAAGTAAAACTAAGTTTTACTTTAGAATTACTTAAAAGACTCAGACCAACAAAATCATTACATTTGGGTTGATTCAAACAGTTTCAAAACGCTATGCAGCACAATTTTCTTCACCGCTGCGTGATTGTGCTACTGTTATGACACTGTAGCTGTTGGGTTTGTCTTGCCTGATATAATCGAATCTTTATAAAAAAAACTAGTATTCTAGATTTCGGTTTAAGTAGTCAATATATGTACTCATTGAGTATGTAGTAGATAGCATTTAAGTGGGCGATTCCGAACACAGCAAGATAGTTGCGGAATCTCCGTTCTCTCTATGCCTCGTCGATAGCACATTCACGCAGTGGTGAAAAAAATCACAGTGTATCTTTTTAAAACTGTTTTAATCGTCACAAATATAACGTTTTTGTTGGTCTGAGTCTTTTAAGTCATACAAAAGTAAAACTTAGCTTCACAACATAAAAGCGTTAGCATCTATAGGCCTACAGCTCTTGCTAATTCACAGTTAGCTTTCAAAGAGCTGTACTTATGTGACAAAATCCTTAACTTTGAGCAGCTTAATTAAAAATATACGTTTTATTTCATATCAGTGCTGATAAACTGGTTTAAGTACATATTCTTAAATCACTGTAATATGCAATATTTACCTATTTATATTATTAAAAGCATTGTGTTGTCATTTTAAAACTCACCACTGCGGGGCGGTCATCGCTGGACTGTGAAATTGTCTCAAATGTAAGGCCAAATGGGCACAGAAAAATTTAGCCCTCCTCTCCCTTAAGCCAAAATTTCCTACCTATTCCCATCACATTTGACAGTCAAACTTGGATTAATTTTGAACAAAACCCCTGTCTGGACATGATCTTGAGCGAGCCCGTCAATCAGTCAAATATTGATTATTTAAAATCAATTTCATATAATTTTTTTGACTAGGTGCTACCCTAAATCAACTCGTTCACACGAATCCTTTTAACACCGGACAAGACAAAAGCCTCCTTAAGAAACTGCGAAAAAATCAAAACAAAAATCCATCCAAGGAAAATCAAGATATACCTCCCAAAACCGAGCGGCGCCCACTTTGTATTCAGACAACGGTACATGCCCCCATTGGCCCACTGTGGGCTTACTGTGGGCAGTGTGGGACTGGGCTTGCCCACGTAAAACCCGCATTGGCCTTGTGCGGGCTAGCCCAAACTGGGCCCACATTACCTTTTCAGAATGTGGCTTGCTGTGGGCTTACTGCGGGCAAAAACTCATTGGCCCTGTGCGGGCTAGCCCTCACTGGGCCCACACTACCTTTTCAGAATGCAACTCACTGTGGGCTGGCAGCAGGGGCTGTGCGGGCTAGACAATTTAAATCTCCAACGGTAACTCATTCGCTGACCGTTAAAATATTCAAACTTTTCTTCAGAACAACAATCGGCAAAAGGTAAGCTATGGTTTTAGTAGATATTATAACTAGTTATACAGTTAACGGTTAATGCTAACTGTTCTACGGAAGCCCTAAGCTGCCATAGACTGGAGCCTATCCCAGCCGACACAGGGCGAGAGGCAGGGTACACCCTGGACAGGTCGCCAGTCTATCACAGGGCTTAGTAGTTCTGCAATATTTTATTTTATTTATTGTTTCATATCAAAGGTCTATATGCTGCCTTGAGGTAGTCGTCTGTCAGACATTGCCAAAACATCTAGAATAATACTACAAAGACATAACATTAATGTGTCTGCCATTGACCCAAGACCTAAAAATAAAATCACTTGTTTAATGAACAGGCCCTAATCAATGTTTGTCTTTTCTTCTAGAATTGACCCCAATCTTGACGACTATATCTTCAGTTTAAACATGAAGGCAGATGTGAGAAATACTGAAACCACAGATGACAGATTCCCAACATCATCCTACAGATGGTCCAAAGTACTCACACACATAATATTCCTCCTATTTTGTTTTTACTTTGTATAACTAAGCATATCAGATTTTATTGTATTGATATAAATTATTTATGATATAGTGCTTTTTATTGTTCCCTCCTCTACTTGTCTATTTAGTATTTAAATAAAAAACATGTTTTTATAATTATACCTTGTGGCACTTCTTTTTTTATTTTTATTTATTTGTCAAATTTAAATTGTGTTATAGTCAA
The DNA here is from genome assembly GCA_026901105.3 of Galaxias olidus. NCBI lineage: Eukaryota > Metazoa > Chordata > Actinopteri > Galaxiiformes > Galaxiidae > Galaxias > Galaxias olidus. Next base: position 111,743 of record JAPMUY010001663.1, on the reverse strand, counting down.
ACCACACTGCTTTAAATAATTTAATGTGCTCTGTTATTTTGTAGGTTTTAGCTGAATTATCTATCACATTTGACATGTTTTACTAACAAATTTGTTAGCCTTTTTGTTCTTATGTCAACCCCTAGCCCGCTCCCCTTGTTCCAACTGGCCAATGCCCATACATTCCCTTGGTTGATCATCCTGTCCTTTACGTTCAATTAATTCATTGGTAACAGGTGGATCAAGGCACACAGGTTAGAAAACATTTTAGAAACATGGCAATTAAAAGAAATGTAACCAAAATAATATACTTCACTTCAAACCAAGTAAACACACCAAATTAGAAAAGAACAGGCCTATAAAAACCACTGCATGTCAACATAATCGAATTCACAGCAACCCAAATCACACAACACAACACAACAAGTATGGAACAGTCCAGCCTGTGATATGTATCCACTCACACCTGTGGGTTGCGCTGGTATCCATTATTTTAAACAGAACACTACGAACTACGCCAGTTAAAGGTGCAGTATGTTGTTCTAGAGAATTGGGGAAAAAATGGCAAGAATATGAATCACAACACTCAAAAAGGCCAACCTCCTGAGCCCTCCAGGGCCCTGAGCGCTCATATATAGCGCACCCTCTCTGAGCATTTGGTTTAATGATATCCTCCAGGAGGTACGTAATAAATGTAGAAAAACATAAAAAATGTAATTTATTGCTAGAAATTCAAACTTACAAGAAGACACAGTAGCCTACTATTCAGACGTCAACCAAAATGATGAAAAAGTTACAAGTTAACGTAATGCACGGCTCTGACTGCCGCGTGTTGACGAGAAAAATGTTGTTGGGTCGGAGAGCGTTTTTGCTCGCTGCGCTTATCTATGCGAAAGGTCACGTCACCTAAACCAAAACCTGTTTAAAACCAGTCGCCAACTCGTTAAATTCAGAAATTAGCCAACTATCGTTTGCCGTGAGCAAGCAGTAAGATAAGAATATATTTTAGATAGACATCGTTGAAATTGTTTAGGCCTACGTAATGAAACCTATATTTAAGATTAGCCTACAGCAGCGAGCGCAGAAGTAGCTGTGCATCATAAACGTTAGCAGCATCACGTCGCTTTCACAGAAACATGATTCCACCACATTATAGACATAAATACTTGAATGATTAAGTTGATACTCATGTAGCTAGCTTTTATTATGTTGAAATGTCCTTGCCGTTGCCTAGCTCAGTTTCTTATCAATGTTTTATACGTTTTCTTATCAATGTTCTTATCAACATGCTAATATAACGCCAGCCCCCCACCCCCCTCCCAAAAAAGAAAATAGGATTTTTTTCTTTTTCATATCGGCTCTGCACATGCTTACATAGAGATAGAGCTGAAGACACACAAATAAAGTAAATTAGGTATATTGTGACTGATAAAACATGTGTTTAACTGCCCACCTGTGTGTGCTACTAAATATACTGTATCTATGCAACTGAAGTCTTTTGCTTGCTAGCACTGGTGCTACCACCTAAAAAAGTAAGCGTGCAGACCTGTAGCTACATATGTATCTGCACATTCAAAATATACATTACAATTTATATATAAAACATACGTATATAAATTATAAATTTATTTATTAATTTATATAATTATAATACACATTTCAGCATTAAATAAAAATTGTGCTTATTTGTTTAGACTTCAAAGTGAATAATATGCTTGTTTCTAAGCTCTTATAAATATTTTGATAATGAACAGAAGCTGCAATGTTTACGAACAGTAACCAATGACTCCAAAATATTTGGTCTGAGATTTTTGTTTTTTTAAAGTGAACGTTCAACCCCATGTATTCTATTTTTATGTTGGGGATCCCATTCCTGTGTTTTAAAGTTTACTTGTGGGATTGTAACTGTGTAAAACGTTTGACTTAACCTTATAGTTATTATGCTGTCTAAGTACATACTTTATATTCGAGGGGTCTCCTATTTATTGGGAGGTGGGGGTTAACAATATTGATTTAGTTTGTACTATTATAAAAAATGTTTGCTGGGCAGTCCTACATTATACGCAGAAAATCAACTTCAAAATAATGGAAAATATGACGCCTACACAGCAAACACAGATGTGAACAATTGGATTCTTACATTGCATCTACTCCTTTTTAAAAACCCTTGGCTCTAGCAATCAGTGCTAATTTACGGATTTAAGTACGAACGAGAAGCACACACACACAAGACTGCTTCACCTCATATATTCGAAGTGGCCTACAGCATAATCTCAAAACAAACCCTTAAATATATAAATATGGCTTTAGTAATAAGTCTCTAAGCCAGTAATGCTTGAATTTCTCTCACTGAACTAGAAATATGTGTATTCATCAGTGTGGAGCAGGTTTTAAGGTTTTAATCAGTGTGTAGGTTTTAAGATTCGGTCAGATTTATTACTGTCCTACATTGGATACAGCCAGGTCTAGAAATAAAATATTCTTTATCTGATTGGTCCTTGTGGCCCTGGAGATAACAGGCTCTGTAAAGGCCTTTGAACCACTGAAGATCAATGATGGGTTGCTTTGACCCCTTATTTATCATTCTGCATTAAAAGCAACACATTCAACTCTTTTCCCCAGCACCCAATCCTCTTTTATCCTATTTATTGGACCTTTATTTTCCCATATGTGTGATGTTCTCTGTAGTGCTTAGTTCCAATGGCATAAGAGTCTTTGTGTTCTGCACTAACCAGTTGTTTATCCCCGGTCCATTTACATGGTAGCCTTTCTTCCTTCAGTTTGAATTCTAATCATTACTTTCAAAGGAAAGCGTCTGCATCTCGGTCAAGTGTTTGTGTCAGGAGGGGCCAGCCTGCTGTCTAGCCACCATAATCATCTTTTCTTGGCATTACCATGCCACTATATTCTCTTCTTCGAGTTTGATGACAAAGAAATTTGCGAGAAACTAAGGTAAGAATTTTAGGTCCGTTTTTTTTCTAGATGTGATTGTAACCCAACTTTGTTTAGTTAAGATACAAACAAAAGAGCACCTTTCAATTGAAATGATTTGCTTATGGAAATATATATATATATATCTATATATACACAATATATTTAAGCATTATCATTAGACTTGATGAAAGATATGTTCATGCTTTTAAATGCTGAGATTCACAAAAAACATATTATTCCTTTCGGGGGAATTATGTTATGGGGAGCTCATCTGGTTATGACAGACAGGCTTTATGTAAGCTCATATTGGCCATTGAATAAAAAAAAAGTTGTCATGAAAGGCTGATTAATATTTGCTTTTATTGTTATTATAAATCATTTCATACCTTTTTTTTTCACTTCACTTAAATAGTATTTGTTTTATTCAGGGACGTGCACAGACATTTTGAGGGGCTGTTTCTCTTACCTGAAAAAAGGCCAATCCATCATAAACAATAGAAAAACCTAAACACATTGAGTCACTGGAGTTCAAAGCATTACAGGAGAAGCTTCCTGTTGGGGACCATATTTATGAAAATCTCTAAAAACAAATTCCATAATTTTTTTTTACCAATTTGAACATTACAAGTGAAGTTATCATCTCATTACGAAAAGTAAGGATAATTGCATAAGATATATCTGCTTGTTTGTTGAAAATGCATCACAACCTGAATGAAGCATGTTCAACATAGCAAGCAAGTAAGTCAGGTAAGCAAGTCTTTTAAGAAAGCGTTAGCTAACGTCCATGCATTGCTCAGAACTAAAGCACATGAATGTGTGGATATTTTGTTCCAGGGAATCCTATTAATGATGCCATTCGTCGTTAATCATTTTTTTCCACAACTTCAAATGACTCACCTACACTGTGAAAAAAATCCCTTAAAAAATGTGTAAAATAACTGGCAGCAACGGCTGCCAAACAAAAATGATAAAATGAAAGCAAAATATCCAAATACAAATAAAGTGCAAAAATATTTACAGAAATGACAATTAAAGCTTTTTCCAAAATATACTGTTATTTTACAGATTTTATGTTTTTAATTATTATGATCAAACTTCCATAAAGTGACTGCACTAAAAGTTCAGCAGAGAAAAACTTATTTTAAAGAGATTTGCTAAATCATTGCAATATAGCACTTTCCATGAAGTGATTGAACTAAAAATTCTACAAAGAACCAATTCATTGCCACAACTTGAAGATTTGGAAATTTCATCTCATGCCTTTTTAAAGATAGCAATTAGAACACACTTGCAACCAAACAGGTCCATGGTGCTCAAACAACACTAGTGAAGGATTCAATCTTTAAACTCATTCCTAACACATGAATATTACTTGAAATATAATTTTTTTAGAGGCCACAATCACATTGAATAGGTAGATTATAATTATTATCCCACAATGCCTAGATGCAAATCCAGACCAAAGTTTAAATGTAAAAGTACACGTAAATATAGAACTAAGATTTACCTTAAAATTACAAAGAAAAACGTTACTTTCTTTGTAGGGATGTCACCATACCAGAAATTTAGTAGTAGATACCAATACCAGTGAAATTCCATGATTCTCCATACCTAATTCGATACCATGGTAAAAAAAATAAACAATAAATGAAATCCCATATAGTTCAACATACACTCCTTTTTTAAAAACATTACCAAAAACAGTGGCAAACAGTGGCCTTCAAGCAAAAAAATTTAAAGAAGCAAAAGAACAGTGGCCATTCCATCCATCCATCCATCCATCCATCCATCCATTTTCCGCCGCTTATCCGGGGCCGGGTCGCGGTGGCAGCAGGCTCAGCAGGGTATTCCAGCCGTCCCTTTCCCCAGCAACACTTTCCAGATCCTCCTGGAGGATCCCGAGGCGTTCCCAGGCCAGACGAGATATATAATCTCGCCAGCATGTTCTGGGTCTACCCCGGAGTCTCCTACCAGTAGGGCGTGCCTGGAAAACCTCCAACGGGAGGCGCCCAGGGGGCATCCTAATCAAATGCCCGTACCACCTCATCTGGCTCCTTTCGACGCGAAGGTGCAGTGGCTCTACTCCGAGCTCCCTCCGGATGACCGAGCTCTTTACCCTATCCCTAAGGCTGAGCCCAGCCACCCTATGGAGGAAACACATTTCAGCCACTTGTACTCGCGATCTTATTCTTTCGGTCACTACCCAAAGCTCATGACCATAGGTGAGGGTTGGAACGTAGACCGACTGGTAAATCGCGAGTTTCGCCTTTCGGCTCAGCTCCTTCTTCACCACGACGGTCCGGTACAACGTCGCATTACTGCTGCACCAATCCGCCTGTCAATCTCACGTTCCATTTTTCCCTCACTCGTGAACAAGAACCCGAGATACTTGAACTCCCTCGCTAGGTGCAGCAACTCAATCCCAACGCGGAGAGAGCACTCAACCGTTTTCCGGCAGAGAACCATGGCCTCAGACTTGGAGGTGCTGACTCTCATCCCGACCGCTTTACACTCAGCTGCAAACCGCTCCAGTGCATGCTGAAGGTCACAGTCTGAAGAAGCCAAGAGAACCACATCATCTGCAAAGAGCAGAGAAATAATTCTGAGGTCCCCAAACTGGACAAACTCCTCCCCCCGGCTACGCCTTGAGATTCTATCCATGAAGATCACAAATAGAACCGGTGACAAGGGGCAGCCCTGGCGGAGTCCAACACCCACTGAAAACGTATTTGACTTTGTGCCGAGTATACGGACATAACTCTCACTTCGGTTATATAGGGACCGAATGGCTCGTTGCAACGGCCCCGGTACCCCATACTCCCGCAGTACCCCCCACAGGACTCCCCGGGGGACACGATCGTAGGCCTTCTCCAAGTCCACGAAACACATGTAGACTGGATAGGGAAACTCCCACGCCCCCCCAAACAGCCCCGCAAGGGTAAAGAGTTGGTCCACTGTTCCACGACCAGGACGGAATCCGCATTGCTCCTCCTGGATCCGAGGTTCGACAATCGGTCGGAGTCTTCTTTCCAACACCCTGGCATAAGCTTTCCCAGGTAGGCTGAGAAGTGTGGTACCCCGAAAATTGGAGCACACCCTCCGGTCCCCCTTTTTAAAAATGGGAACCACCACCCCGGTCTACCATTCCAATGGTACTGTCCCCGACCGCCACGCGACACCTAAGTGGCGTGTCAACCAAGACAGCCCAACAATGTCCAGAGCCTTCGGCATCTCGGGGCGAATCTCATCCAGACCCGGCGCCTTGCCGCTGAGGAGCTTCCCAACTACCTCAGTGACCTCTGCCAGGGATATTGCTGAAACTTTGCCGCTGAGGAGCTTCCCAACTACCTCAGTGACCTCTGCCAGGGATATTGCTGAGACTTCCCCCGAGTCTTCGAACTCTGCCTCCTCCACAGAGGACGTGTTGGCGGGGTTAAGAAGTTCCTCAAAGGGCTCCTTCCACCGCCCGAAGATATCCCCAGTCCGAGTCAGCAGTTCTCCTCCCCTGCTCAACAGAGCCTGGGCCAATCCCTGCTTTCCCTTTCTGAGCCGTCTAATGGTTTGCCAGAACTTCCTTGAGGCCAACCGAAAGTCCTTCTCCATAGCCTCCCCGAACTCCTCCCACACCCGGGTTTTTGCTTCTTTGACTACCGAAGCTGCAGCCCTTCGGGCCGCCCGGTACCCGTCTGCTGCTTCAGGAGACCCCTGGGCCAACCAAGCCCGAAAGGCCTCCTTCTTCAGTCTGACGGCTTCCTTCACCGCTGGTGTCCACCAGCGGGTTCTTTGGTTGCCGCCACAACAGGCACCGACGACCTTCTGACCACAACTCCTAGCAGCCGCTTCCACAATGGAGGTTTTGAACATGGTCCACTCGGAATCAATGTTCCCAACCTCCCCCGAATGCACGAGAAGTTCTTCCGGAGGTGGGAGTTGAAGACCTCCCGGACAGGGTCCAAAACCAGACGTTCCCAATTCACCCTCACTACACCGGGGTTTGGGTTTACCGGGTCTGTCCGGCAGCCTCCCCCGCCATCTGATCCAACTCACCACCAGGTGGTGATCAGTTGACAGCTCAGCTCCTCTCTTTACCCGAGTGTCCAAGACATACGGCCGCAGGTCTGATGATACGACCACAAAGTCGATCATCGATCTGCGGCCTAGGGTGCTCTGGTACCAGGTACACTTATGAACCTAATCGAACCTCCCTATGCTCGAACATGGTGTTTGTTATGGACAATCCATTCCTAGCCCAGAAGTCCAACAACAAAGCACCACTCTGGTTCAGATCGGGCAGGCCATTCCTCCCAATCACCCCTCTCCAGGTTTCTCCATCGTCACCCACATGGGCGTTGAAGTCCACCAGCAGAACTATAGAATCACTAGATGGTACCCTTTCCAGGACCCCACCCAGCGACTCCAAGAAGGCCGGATACTTTGAACTGCCATTTGGTGCATAAGCACAAACAACAGTCAGAGCCTTCTCCCAGCGACTCGCAGTCGCAAAGAGGAAACCCTCTCGTTCACCGGGGAAAAGTCCAATACAGCGGCGCCCAGCCGGGGACTCGTAAGAATCCCCACACCCGCCCGGCGCCTCTCACCCTGGGCGACTCCGGAAAAGAAAAGAGTCCAGCCCCTCTCCAGGACTTGGGTTCCAGAACCAGAGCTATGAGTTGAGGTGAGCCCAACTATGTCTAGTTGGTACTGCTCCACCTTCCGCACTAGCTACGGTTCCTTTCCCACCAGAGAGGTTACATTCCACGTCCCTAGGACCAGTCTACGATGCCAGGGGTCAGCACGCCTAGGTCCCCGCCTATACCTGCTACCCGATTGGCATTGCACCCGACCCCAATGTCTGTCCCTGCAGGTGGTGGGTCCACAGGGCGACAGTGGCAATTCAATTATTTAAAACAAGCAATATTGTTTTTAATTACAAACAATAATATTTTAATTATGGGTCAAAAGGATTAAGCCTGTTACTTTAAAATGTGGCAGCTGTATGTTTACTTTCGTTTTCAACTAATGAGGTGGTTCGTGTGAAAACGAATGAATGAGATATAAAAGCTTAGAAGGAAATAAAGAACCAACGTAGACTAGGCTGGCGCAGTTTAAACTGGCGAATTATCCCGGAGTTCTCCCAGCTAAATTCTGGAGGACGCATGACGGGAAGGTAACAACAGGCATATTTAAAATAAACAACCATTAACTTTACAAAAAAGAGGCCTATTTATATAATGATAAAAAGAAACATACACGGCCATTTTATAGCATGTCTAAGTGAGATCACAAGGAGGGTCAAATATTCCCCTGCTGCATTAGGTTGTACTATATCTAATTCACGGGAAACGTTTGTATTCTCTTAAAGTAGGCTATATGGGAGGGGGACACAGCATACTTCAAGAGAAAGCAAACTTTTCCTGTTTGTTTTGTTTCTCGTTGGCTCTATAGGCCTACTTGTTTGTTTTTGATTTGTGATTTGAGTTTGTGGTAGCGCAGGGGACACAAAACCATTATGGATTGAGCCAAACACTTTAAGGAAAAACATTACCGGTGTTTACTCCGGGTTCTTTTAACCTTGGAGAATAGCTAGAAAAAAATGGGCTTAACAGTTCATGAACAACCAAAGCGACGTCTTTTTGCTGGTTGTTCGTTTACATAACTGCAGCCGGTACCTTCGGTACTATAGAAAACAAGTACCGTCGCGTTTTTTTTATTTTGGCATCGACTTGGTATCGAAGTATCGGTTCTCGTGACATCCCTAATTCTTACTATGGACATAAACCTTCACATGAGGAGTAACATGTATTTTACAGATATTTGTATGAAATTTAGGAAAACTGAAAAAATACTGTATAATTATTACAGTATTTTGTCTGCCCCCCAAAACAAAATACATGTAATTTGTCATTTTTGAAAAGTTTAGTTGTGGATTTTGAGATAATATCCGCAATTTAACAATGTTTTGTATGCAATGTCAAAACAGCAAACTACTGTGAAAATTTTAGACTAATTTTCCGTGAAAATAGGATTTTTTTTTACAGTATAGAGCCCTCACATGACAAGGTCAACTTCGAAGGAAGATAGCATGCTAGGCATAGGGTACCCTCGAATAGCCAGGCCGATATCGTTTTAGTTATAGTGCTATGGCATAGGCATCGCTTTACGTCACGGTTTATGTATTTTATTTGTACTGCACTGCGACGCCCCATCTCCCCCAAAGGGTTTGGATGATATGGCCATTTTATTTGGTCTAACTTTAGCTATTATGGGCTACTCATATGTATGCAGCCACAACAGCAAAATAAATGAACAGACATTTTACTTCTCCTCCAGAGGGGCAGCTCAGCCAAAGAGGGCAAATGGCCTGTTCCTCGGGCAAATTCAGCCTGAACCTGTGCACGTCCCTGTTTTTTTTTTTTATCATCAATTGTACTACAATACAATTTAGACAGCACTGTATGATTTTCCAATTAACTAATAGTTATTTCCAGCCCCACAGTGACATTATGAGGCTAGTTTTGGTCAAACCCACTAATGCAACAAGACGTCTCGACTCAACAGGAGATTGCTTTCATGACAGAGATACTGATCAATGCAGTTCGATTGGTCAGTTAATGCCTGGCAGAATCCCTGAGGTCATGCGGTATCAATACTCTGATACAGCCTTTCAGCACAGAGCAGCTTCTCAAGAGCAGAGAACTAACTGTGTTTCATCAGCACTTGAGTCACCCAGCAATGGAGTTACACCGATAGAGATTCCATCACAGCCATCCACATTCAAAACCCGAAGCACTACATTATCACAGTTGGGAAACAAAAACTTGCTTAATTTTTGCAGTCAGGTCAGTGGTCCTTCTGAACTACAACCAAGTTCTCTAAAAGTAGCAGAGTGGCATGGTACCACCATGGGTTGTCCAGATCAGCTCAGTGACTGTGACTGTCCTTCAAACAATACGAGCCAGGATTCTGAGGCTGCTAGTTTCCAAACTTATTCTAAGCAAGGCATCCTCAAGGATTGCTTCTCCAGCATTTACAATAGGCCAAACCCTCCTGCTTTGCAAAAGACCCAGTCCTTCCTGCTGAACACAGTAGCCTGCTCAACATCACAGTTTTACCCCCAGGAGGATAATTTTATCCCCCATTGCTCTTCCAAAGACGATGATCAACAGCAACCTTATTTTAAACCCAAAGAAAACCTTTTATCCCAATACTTGTCCACCAAAAACTCTAGCCATTTGTTCAATATACCTTTGAATTCCGTTGAGTCGGTTGTAAGAAATAAGGATTTAGTTATTTCACAGTGTCCTGACCCACAACCATCTCACTTACAAATAGACCATCAATGGTTGTCGTTTAATCCCTTACCCAACTGCTGTGCCAATGACTGTGAAATCCTAACTGGAAAAGAACTACTGCTACTTCAACCCCAACAGCAAGATACAAAAGGGCAACTTCAATGCGGTAAAAACTGCAAGGAGTTCAAGGAAAAACATCGGTCTATCAACCAAAATTACCATCAATGCTCTGTCTACACCAACAGCACTCCAAGAGGGAAAATATCTTACAAGACTGCCAGTAAAAAAGAAGACATTCAATCGTCTTCCAGTTCTCATCAGCAGCCTGAAAACCATCATTTCAGAGGGAAAAGTCAGAGACAAGACACTCTGGTACATATTATTTTCTTGATAAAATACTAACAGTGGTGGACAGTAACAAAGTAGGATGTACTACTTTACTGTACTTAAGTACCATTTTCAAGTAGGCCTATCTGTACTTCACTCAAGGGTTTTCATTTTGGGAGACTTTTCAAAGTAAAATATCCTACTTTTGACTTTTTTTGATTATATGTTGTTTACTCGTTACTTTTATGTGTTGAAAATTGATTGTCTAAAAGATTCATTCCATTGATAATTTTGAACGTCCCTATGCGTTTAGTGTTATTGGCTAAACTTCCGGCAAACGTGTAGATACTTTGTTTTTAGCTTCATCAGCACAGCAGAGCTTTTGCCAATTTAGCTAGCAAAACTTAGGAAAAGTGAGGAAAAGTAAAAACTGGGATGAATTGCGCAGTTCTTTACTTTACCAAGCTATACTTAATGTTTGAAAGCAATAATGTGGCCACGAAACCAACAACAGAAAACCCAAGCCCAATGTTATGGCTTGGCTATGAGTATGATAAACCTAAAAAAATTACTCGTATTTTTACGTAAATATTAAAATGTACGCAAGAGTAAGAAGAAGAAGGTTAGAGTAGACATTCAGCCTACAATGGCTATTGGGACATACTTAAAAGATTACACACACACACACACACAGGCCTGCACATAGGTAACTTGAATTATTATTGAAAGGGAAGCCTGTTTATAATGATTGTTAAAATGTATAAGAAAGTGTGCCTGCTGTATTATAAAATTCTGTTTGTCATGTCAGCAAACGTAACCATAGCCTACTAAATAATAGTACTTTTGATACTTAAGTATTTTTAAAAGCAGATACTTTTATACTTTGACTCAAGTAGAAATTGAAGACTCTACTACTTTTAGTGGAGTAATATTTAGAAAGGGTATTTGTACTTTCACTCAAGTACAGGATTTGTGTACTAAATTTCCCTCTTCCTTGTAATTTTGATGAATAGTCCTGTTTTCAAATCAACTGTCTAGTTGCCGAGGGTTAACCAATCCTAACCTCAAATAATTAGTATAATTTTATACTGCCAAAAAGCAAAGATAATGTGGCCCTTTATATTCTCTGCAAAAACTAATTTATTAATGTTTACTTTATTAATAAATGGTCACATTTTGTCCCCCCACCCCCTTTTGTAATATAGATTAATACTCCAGAAATTGTAAACCAAGATGAATCAAAGCCTTCCTTCTGCAGATGTACTTCTCTTCCTGACAATGTCAAAACTGGTGGTAAACCTAATGGAAACACAGCAAGAAATCTAGATAGCAGTGGTGCTTCGAGACCAAATGAAGTAGACCTAGACCTAGACAGGCAACCACACAAGGCTCCTCATGGGGTCATACTAGCTGAAGCCTTTTCAAAAGCGATTGGAGAAGATTCTAGCAAAGCCAATAGTGTGATTCTTCCCAGAGAACAGGAAGTAACGCCGCAAAGGAAGACAAAGGACATTAGTTACCGCCTTGGCCAGCGAAGAGTACTCTTTGGGAAGCGTAAACAATTGAGTGACTATGCCTTGGTCTGTGGCATGTTCGGAATTATTTTCATGGTAACTGAGACAGAGCTTTCCTCGGGACTGTACAACAAGGTAAAGCTGAACTATCAAGAAATGCAGTTCCTTTTATTGACATTCTTGACTGTATTATAGTTTTCTAAACACATTTTTGCTGTAAATATTTCCCTTCCCCCTGTTTTTGGTTTTGAACAGGAATCAGCTTGTTCGTTTATACTAAAATGTCTTATAAGCCTATCTACTGCCATCTTGCTTGGGCTTATTGTGATGTATCATACAAGGGAAATTCAAGTAAGTGCACATAGTGTTGGTGGAGTGTGGAGTAAATTGTTGGTAAATTGTAATAGTCTAAAGAAAACTGAAATTGAGTAATCTCTGAATTCATATTTATTTTCTGACTGGACAGCTCTTCATGGTTGACAATGCAGCCGATGATTGGAGGATAGCCATGACCTACAAGCGAACATTCTGTGTTATCCTCGAGCTCCTTGTCTGTGCCATTCATCCAATCCCAGGAGAGTATGTTTTCACCTGGACTGCACGCTTAGCCTTCTCCTACACCCCTCCCTTGGCCAGTGCAGATGTGGACATCGTTCTCTCTATTCCTATGTTCCTGCGCCTCTACTTGATAGGCCGTGTCATGCTCCTGCACAGCAGGCTGTTCACCGATGCCTCCTCACGTAGTATCGGGGCCCTCAACAAGATCAACTTTAATACACGCTTTGTTATGAAGACTCTCATGACTATATGCCCTGGCACTGTTCTGCTCGTCTTTAGCGTGTCTTGTTGGATCATTGCCGCATGGACTGTACGTGTGTGTGAAAGGTAATGTACAGATTCAAACTATTTCGTTTTAAAGAACCAAAGGAGGATTATTGCTGTGGAACATAGTTTATATTACTTTTTGGTTTTGCATTTTTGTAGGTATCATGATTCACAAGAAGTGACCAGCACTTTTCTTGGAGCAATGTGGCTCATCTCCATAACCTTTCTTTCCATCGGCTATGGTGACATGGTCCCTCATACTTACTGTGGAAAAGGTGTATGCCTACTGACTGGAATCATGGTAATGCTAGCTCATTGTATAATAAATTACAAAGAAGTAGGAACTGTACTCTTACAATGAGACAGCCAGTGACACTGGGGTGTTTTTGGTTCTCAGGGGGCAGGCTGCACTGCACTAGTGGTAGCTGTGGTTGCCAGGAAGTCGGAGTTGACCAGAGCTGAGAAGCATGTTCATAACTTCATGATGGATACTCAGCTCTATAAAAGGGTGTGTTGACGCTGGTAGATGTAGAAATGTTTTGGTTATCCAAAAATTGTGCAAGACTGTTTCCTGCAAGATATGAACAAAGTGACCTTTTTAGGTAAAAAACACAGCAGCTAATGTTCTCCGAGAGACATGGCTCATCTACAAACACACCAGACTAGTCAAGAGGATTGACCATGCCACAGTGCGTAAACATCAGCGCAAATTACTGCAAGCCATCCACCAGTGAGTACATGTGCACATCTTATCTCTGAAATGATCGGCCATGATGAGCATATTAATCATCAATCATTTAAATAAAAACATCAAGGCTTACTGCAAAAAAAAAAAAAAAAAAAATCCGTTCATAATGTCTACCTGTCTATAGAATAAAATTAAAAGCAGCGTTACTGCAGTTACGCTCTGGCTGACTTGCCATTTAGGGCTTTGATGGACAGAGGGACAAAGGAGTTCTTAAAGTGGTTGAGCCTGCAATGGGGGAAGAAGCTGGTACTCAAAGTGGAGGAGATAAGTGGGATGCCTGGAGCATGGGATACTGACTCCCATAATTTTCATTGCTCTGTGTTAGCCCAGTAATCTGGGTTTTTAGCTCTCCACTGAGATTTCCAAACCCGGCTGAGATGCCATACCGCAGGATGCTCTACGCAAAGGTAGAAGAAGAGCAACGCTTTCTAGTTGATGTGCCTATGAAGGAAGTGCAGCCCCTGTTGGATCTTAGTACATATACACTACCGCTCAGAAGTACGGGGTCACCTAGAATATTTTATGTTTTCTTTCTTTCTTTAATGTATTTCTCTCCACTTTCATTCATCAAATGAGTTGCAAAATGAATAGGAAATATAGTCAAGACGTTGACAAGGTTATAAATAATGATTTTTAATTGAAATAATAATTTTGTCCTTCAAACTTTGCTTTTGTCAAAGAATCCTCCATTTAAGGTCAAGCTTCTCCCACAATACCTCAGGTCTGGTAACTGCAACTGCATTATAGACAGAATACCAGCTGACTGCTTCTTCCCTAAATAGTTCTTGCATAGTTTGGAGTTGTGCTTTGGGTCATTGTCCTGTTGTAGGAGGAAATTGGCTCCAATTAAGTGCCGTCCACAGGGTATGGCATGGCGTTGCAAAATGGAGGAATAGCCTAACTTATTCAATATCCCTTTTACCTTTCATAAATCTCCCACTATATCTCTGCGTCTCACACATGTTCTTCAAATAACCTTCCTCTTTCCAATGTTTGTGTTCTTTTGCCCATCTTAATCTTTTCCTTTGATTGGCCAGTTTCCAAAATGGCTTTTTCTTTGCCACTCAGCCTAGAAGGCCAGCATCCAGGAGTTACCTCTTCACTGTTGACGTTGAGACTGGTGTTTTGCGGGTACCATTTAATGAAGCTGCCAATTGAGGACCTGTGAGGCTTTTGTCTCAAACTAGTCTCTGATGTACTTGTCCTCTTGCTCAGTTGTGCACCGGGCCTCCAACATTTCTTCCCATTCTGGTTAGAGCCAGTTTGCGCTGATCACAGACTCACAGATGCTGACACACCATGCTCAACTAGCCTAAAAAAGGTCATTTTTATTGCTTCTTTTATACATACATGCAAAAATATGTATGCACGTAATGACCAGATTGACTCAATCAAGAGTTCATTATAAAAATGATGATTTTCCAATGCACTTTTACGGAGAAATTATGAGAAATGTAGATCGTAATATTACAATAAACAGAACTGCTAGTTTTAGTAGTAGAGTAGTGGTAATGGTAGTAGTGGTAGTGGTGGTAGCAGTGGAGTGGTAGTAGTAGTAGATTGGTAATGGTCGTAGTAGTAGTAGTAGTGGGGGTGGTAGTGATGGTAGTAGTGTGTGTGAAAGGAAGGGGAATACAAAGTGCTTGAGATATTGAGTTGAGTAGATTTAAAACAGACATGTGTTTCAGATTGAAAATCCCACAGCCCTACTATTTAAAATATATCTGAGCTCTGCACAATGTCAATACGGGACCAAGACAAAGCAACAGAAAATATTTTTTTATTTTGAATCTATATGAGTCCAGACCATGTGTGAACAAAAAATTATGAAAATATGAAATTCCTAACCAATCAGGGCTGTACACTTACTTTTTAGGTTGTAGCACCAAGCAAGCTAAAGATTTCAGTAGCACAGAGAAATATTTAGTGGCACACACAGGTGGGCAGTTAAACACATTTTTATCTGTAAAAAATACCTAATTAACTTTTTTTGTGCGCCTTCAGCTCTATATCGCCTTTTTTGTAGGCATTTTAATATAGGATACTGAAAGCAGACGCAGAACCAATATGAAAAAGAAAAAAATCCCTATATTATTTTTTGGGAGGGGAGTGGCATTATATTAATATGTCAACCTAAAACATTGATAAGAAATTATGAGCTAAACAACTGCAATGACATTTCAACATAAAAAACCTGCTAGCCTCCCTTTTTTGGGAGGGGAGTGGCATTATATTAATATGTCAACCTAAAACATTGATAAGAAATTATGAGCGAAGCAACTGCAATGACATTTCAACATAAAAAACCTAGCTATGTGATTATCAACTTATTCATTCAAGTATTCATTTATGTGAACAATGTGGTGGAATCATGTTTCTGTGAAATGTTAGATTTTTTTAAAAATCGGTCAAGTATCTCTTTAAGAAAAACTTGAGTTGCAGCCTCATACTCTGACCGATTTGAAAAATGTCAATGGATTTGTCCTTAGCACAGCTAGTACTTTAAGTGCTGTAAAGGAAATAATAAAATTCCACTATGGACATTAATGGGTTAACATAATATACTTGGGCTGGGTTTGAAATTAATCACTATTTCCCTAATTCACATTTCCCTATGTAGGGTAATCCATTGAGGTCCCTAATTAGTTGCACACTCATTATGTGTATTCAGACACTAATCATGCATCATCTAAGTGCATTCGTCGGCGCATAAAAAAATGTTGACAGCGAAAGTTACACATTATAACAAAAAAAATCGCAATGCGTTGTGGTAAAGTTTAATATTGTCGTGAACATCTTCATTCACTAGATATTACATAGCATTGTGGGAAACAATAAGTTTCCCTTGAACGTATTCCACAAATTTGAATTACTATTTGGACACTAGAAAAACTAGCTAACCACGTAATAGTGCCCTAAAATGTGAATAGTGGTTCATTCCGGACACAACCTTGGATTAGCTAACACAATGTGCCAACACAATGTGGAACACAGGAGTGATGGTTGCTGAAAATGGGCTTCTATACGCCTACGTAGATATTCCATAAAGAATCAGCTGTTTAATAGTCATCTACCACATTAACAATGTCTAGACTTTTTTTTGATCAATTATAGACTCCAAACCTTTAAGCGGTAGTGTACATTTTCTACCTGAACAGTCCATGTCACTTTTTTACATGCCCATGTAAGAGTCAACCTGGGCTATGTTCTAGTCATGGATAACCACTGGTGAGTGATCTCCAATTGATTTGGGGTTGAACACTATCTCCTCTGTTTTCTTTAGATTGAAATTGAAGAAGTGTTTGTCGCATCACTGGTTGCTTATAAATGTTAGCTCATAAAGATTATTATGCTGGCATCCTTTTCTGATAAATAAATAGCAATACCACTCTCTCAATACATTACATCAGGTTAATGCAAGTCCTTCAAGTTTTCTCTGCAACAGTCACCCCTATAACATACATGTCTAACCTATTCCCAGACTAAGAAGAGTCAAGATGGAGCAAAGGAAACTAACTGACCAGGCGAACACACTTGTTGATCTTGCTACGGTTTGTGTACACCTTAACCATGATCACTCCTGATACAGCAAAACATATTGAAGAGAAAGCCACTGTAAAGCATATGAAGTAGTTATGTTAAAGACCGCCTCCAGTGAAAATCAGGTTTTTACCATTGTTAACATGTCCTTGTGGTGTTTTTCATGTGCTACAAGACATATCAGGAGTGAAATAAGCAGCCAACCTGAGCATTTCCGCTTTGAAACTGCAGTGCAACAAGGAGAGTCTCAAACGGGCGAGTTCAGACAAGCCAGATTTGTGACGTCACAAATTTTCAAGCAGCCATTTTTAACCAACCACCGTTCATGGGCGAGGTGACTCGGGAGCAGTGTTGGAACCGTAATTTCACTACTATTCACAGTTACTAGTAAAGTAACGCATTATTATTCACATTTGAGTAACTAAATTACAGTTACTGAAAATGTAAATGGGGCCATTACTAGTTACTGTTATTTTCCGCTATATTGTGCATTTTACCGATAACAAATTGTATATGTAAATATGTATATAACAGGGCCTATTGGCTATTGGCTCTCGGGAGCAGTGTTGTGCTAGGAACTGGAAATTTGTATTTAGTTGCAGTGACTCATTACCTCTTTAAAAAAAGTAACTAAGTTACTTTACCGATTCTTCCCTTAAAAAAGTAATGCGTTACTAACGTTAGTAACTTTTGCGTTTCCCAATTTACTCAAACTGAAGTTTAGGCTTTATTTTTTATCCCACACTGCTAACTTCTGAAGTAATCGGGAGTAATTGGTAAAATAACTTAGTCACTTTTTTAAAGAGGTAATGAGTAACTAACTACATACAAATTTCCAGTAACTAGCACAACACCTGCTCCCAAGAGCCAAGAGCCAATATGCCCAGGTATATACATATATTTTAAAACAGCAACACATATAATAATCTAATAAACCATGAATTGTTTACTAAACCATTGAATAAACCACACACAAAATATTTGTTTAACTTATCTAGTCTCTAATGGCCAACCAACAAGCCTCAAAACTTTGCCTACTGCTTACATTCCCAGCTCAAAATAATACTCCCACATTCAAAGAAGACGAAATATAATGATATAAGTTTCATAAAATGCTCAGCAATGAACGTTATTTAAGTTTAAATTAACAATATAATTCCAGTACTGTTTGTGTCCAGGCCACCCTCCAGATCAGCCGAGCAAACATAGGTTTTGTTCAAGCTGCCGTTGCTGTGACTTTAGCTAGCTAGTATGCCAAGTTTACCTAGCGAAGGGGTGCCTCTAGTATTAGAAATTCATATGATTTGGTTCTGGAGGTAACTGTGGTAACTAAACTGGTAATGAACGTTTGCTAAGCGCTCAACTTCAGTGGTTGTAGGCTACTTGTAGTTGTTAAAAAGTATTACTTTGTTATGAAACATACTAACATTAGCAAACCCTAAATAGCATGTGTGGTTCTCTGTAACCTTCTTCCTCACGCTAATGAAATAACTTTGAGGGGGCATAAGAAGGGGAGCTATATATAACGGTGAGCTCACGAACTGCACGCAGAAATATAAACAGGACAGAGTCACGTTTGAGCATAAACAGTAAAGAGTGACCAGGAGGCAAAAAAAAACACATTTGTTACAGGTAAAATGCACAATAGCCTATAGGGGAAAATAACAGTAACAAGTAACGGCCCCATATACCTTTTCAGTAACTGTAATTTAGTTACTCAAATGTGAATAATAACGCGTCACTTTACTAGTTACCGCCAATAGTAGTGAAATTATGGTAACGCGTTAGTCCCAACACTGCTCGGGAGCAAGTATGCGTGGCGGCAGCGGAAGGGGGCGGAGGCTGGGCGAGTATTCGAATAGAGGGGGGCGGTGCGACTCAGATTCAGGAAATTTTCATGAGGCGGAAGGAGAACATGACATTTTGGGGATTTTAACAAGGTAATTGAACATATTTTGCAGAAAAAACAGACATGATTTAATTTAAGCAAAATATTTTAAATGTTTTATAAAATGACTGGAGGTGAACTTTAAACATTTTGTATTTAAATTTTCAATCTAATAAATGTAATATGCAAATGTATAAAAATTTCCAATATGCATGTTTTGCGTTAGATACTATTTGCTCAAGCAGATTATGTATGATGCTTCCCAGACTCAGAGCTTGATTTGTGACCTGGTGTCTGAACTACAACACAGCAATGAAGAGCTGGACAAGAGGATCGGGGTTCTGGATGATAAACTTAATTCTGTTCTCCTTAGCCTGGAGTTACTACCCAACCGACTTACTCAGACTATTAAACAGCAACAAAGAAACTTCCTTTTGGATGTAACCCAGCCAGTATGGACATATTCACAGGGCTCAGAACATTGTTCAGTTCCAATAAAACGGCCATACCAGGACCCCATTGCACTGGAGAGCTAGGCTACGTTTGAATTCTTAATTTTGCTTAGGAAGGTTCCTAACTAAGTGAAATGACCCGGAAGTATCTGAGTGGCAGCCATGATAAGTGCTGTTCGAAATCTCTAAGTGCTAAGGGAAGGTGCTTCAATGCTTCCTAACTTGTGTACTTTAGCATAGGATACACTGGACCATCCTTTATGAAAGGAAAGAAGCGAATGCCATCCCACAATTCCTTGTGGCAGCAATATTTAAAGCGGTACACCATTCAGCCGTCCATCGACATGAGAAGGGATGCAGACCATATAGCCTAGTTGTTTATTAAGTATTTTTCAATCTTATGTTATGACCTAACTTACTAATATGCCTATATGTTTTCAAAGATCGACACGTTTGAAACTTAAGAATGATAATGTAACTACCATAGCAGATGTGTATGCCTAACATTAATGCATAACTTGCTTCATATAATCACATTCATTGGGATTCATGCGTGGCGATAAATATAAGTTGACAGGGGGATGAGGACGTGAGCAACCTTTCTCATTGTGACATATTTTGTTTCACTTTTGTGACAGGTAGCCTATATTCCCTTTTCTAATTTAAATTCCATCCTTGGTAATAAAGTAGGCTCATATATTTCTCTGGCTTGTCCGCACGCATAGGCTATGATACAACACGGTGACAACGCATGGGAAAAGTATTTAAGATGCACTTTTTGTAGGCTATAGTTCATCTACGGGACATTGTAGTTTCTCCAGGAACGACCCACGAAAACCCCCGTCGCATGATTACGTAGCTTAGTGTAAGTGCTGTCGGACTGCTTAAGCAACGCGATCATCATTTTCTAAGTCCTTATGAATTCTCCTTCATCTTTCCTTAACCTCATGACGTTTTCCCTCGGGGTTAAGGAAAAGTACATAGTGAAAGTCATTAGAACGTATTTTATTGGACAATTCGGATCCAGCCAAGGTATCTAAGATGCGCTTTTTGTAGGAGTTGATCTTCGAGATATTGTAGTTTCTTTGTAGTTTCTCCACGACCGACACAAAAACCGTCGCGTGATTATGTAGCCTAGTGTAAGTGCAGTCGGATTCCCGTAGCAACACCATTGTCTTTTCCTAAATCCTTATGAATTCTCCTTCACATATTTCCTTAACCTCATGTGACGTTTTACCTCAGGGTTAAGGACAAGTACATAGTGAAAGTCATTAAGACGTACTTTATTGGACAATTCGGATCCAGCCATTGTCCTACAGTTGAAATCTTACCTATAACCTGCAGGATTAGTCCAGCTTTTATGATTGTAGAAAAATACTACAATACCCCACTTGTACAGCCATTGTATAATCTAATGGAAATATGGATAGTATGTGTTATTATTAGTTTTTGATTATTTTATTTTATTTATTTTTTTTAATTGAAGAAATGGCTATACAAAGGAAGAAACTGTCTCTTCACTATATTTTTCTAAAACCGCTGTATGTTGTATTTCTTGACTTTGCCAAACCCTTTTAAGTGAAATATATTAGCAGTAATTTACTTTGCCCAAGTGATCCACTAACCTAAAATCATATTTTGCTGTGTTTGATTTTAACAATAAATAAATAAATGATTGTCCACACTAGGTGAAAGTAAATACTTCCATCACATTAGAGGTCGTGCAGATGACGTTTTTATACCACGTGACATGGATTTCCAACAACACTGGACCAGCTCTGTGTAGGGAGACCTATCACCGAATCTTCCCCCCTCTTTGGTGAAGATAAAAGCAACAGGCCCAAAATGACCCATGGGAACATTCCAGAGGAGCCATTATGTTTTTCTCACACAAAGTACCTTGGATTTAGACAAAACAGCACCCAGCAGCCACTCTTAAGGATTAATAAATTGGGATGAAGAAACGGTTGCCTAAAGAACATTCAATGAAATTATTGGACATTGACGAGAAGAAATTATTATATCGTTAATTCTAATAATTATGTGTTGTGTGTTCTCTTTACTTACTGAACCGTCCTAGCTAGCATAGTCATGTTTGGTATTGAAATGTTCACAATGAAATGTCATAAGCTTTGCAGATGTTATATAGAACATACTCCTGGTGTATAAGCATAAATAGAAACCTAACGACATTGTAAGGTAAACTGATCTTTGTCTTATCAGTGACTAATTTGCACCTCTGCTCATTGGCATGCAGCCAGTCGGATGACCCAGGCCACCTTCCCTGGCCTCCTATAAATAGCTTTCTCGAACAGGAAGTTATGCTTTTAAACATCCGAAATTCAACCTGAAGGCCACCAGGTTGTTAATTGGGTTGATATAATCGCACCCCCTTTTTCCTGGAACCACGCGGTCTGCCAGCAACTTTCAGAACAAAAGAATTAGGCCGTTGACCTCACTATAGGCCGGAAAACCCTTGCCACACTTTCAAACTTACATTCACCACTTCAGAGCAAAGAAACCTTAATTCAAACAACAAACTAAGTTTCAGAACTTTACCACTAAAACCACGGACAACGTTTCCACTTCGGTCCAGCTGCAAACCAGGCCTAGGACCAAATGTATTCATTGCCACAGCTCTGCCTATCTTCACACAGTAACGTAAATTCATGCTATTCATAACGTTGAGCGTTTTATGCTATAGCCTATGCTGTGTTGTGTTTAGAGTAACCTGGTCAAAATTTTAACTGTAATACTATCTGTGTATGTTTAGATTCTAACCATAACGTTAAGTGCCTACTAACCACTTTGGTTCTATCAACGTTACATTTAGTCATTCTTTGTAGTAACGTAATTATCATGATTTATTTAGATTAGTAAATAAATAGAATTGCAATGTCCCACCAAATGTTCCGACTGCCCCACCACCTCAGCTTCATCCCAAAATTAAAAAATAACTGAAAACTTTTTTTTTTGTTCCTTCTCAAGTTTGCCAATCATAAACATGCCATATAGAAATAGAAATAATAAAAAGTTTACTTATATCTGATTGGTTGGTCTGGCCATATCAAAAGGCATGTTGAACTCGCTATCATTTCACTTCGTCACTACTCCGTTGCATACTCGTTATCGTACGCAAGCAGCATAATGGGTTGTGTCCATAGATATACATACATAGATCCCGCGAATTGGGATTTGACGTGCGTCTACATGGTCGCCATATTGGGCCGGGCAACAGTCAAGAGTTGAGCAAGGTAAACCGCTTTAAACAATGCCACTGGCATGTGCAGCGTTAGGTTGTACAAATAGGCGAAACGTTAAAAACAGGCATCACGGGATAACTTTTTACAAGTAAGTGATAATGTTGTTGTGTTTTACTGTTATGTAAGTTAGTGAGCATGAAATATCGCTTCAAACTGTCCTGAAAATGACATGACGTGATGATGCCTACCTAACGAAAACATAACGTTACTGAGTAATTGTTAAAGGGCAACGTTAGGGGTAAACGTTTAATTTACTGAACAATTACTTCATTCTATGTTTAATTTACTTTATAGAAAATTATCAGATGGAATGTGTTTAGTGCTCATGAGATTAAACACCATCGCCTAAATTAGATAGGTCTAGTAACCATATGTGTGCTGCTATCGCAATGCGGCTGCACCATTCAGCTATGCCAAAAGTAAATTTGAGATGGCCTTGTTTTTGTCAAAGGTTCACCAAAGTTCATGGACTAAGGAAAGCTTGAGCCATCTGACAATCATCACTTTTGCATCGTTTCATTAGATGTCAGCAACTTCCACAACTTAAACTGGTGGAATAATTGTGACAATTAAATAAGAATGGCTAGTTCACTTTATTGGTCAACAAATATAAAACTGAGGTATGATTGCTATCGTGTATTGTATTTGCCAGTATTGCAACTTTTTATTTATTTTTTATTTTGTTTATTTTGCTTTAGATTTAATGGTTTTATTTATTAAAGGTGTTCACATGTTGCTGAGAAGTGTGAGATGAAGAGGAATTGAGCTTATCCAAGACAGGGAACTACTTTGACTTGCGTCATACCTAGTTGCTCTAGAGCCCAATTATTTTTGTATATGTCTGATTCTGAACATTGGTCTCAAACACTTGACACAGGCATTCGTATTATTATATTATAGTATTGTATTATTAAATTATTGTATTGTGGTATTTTTATATTATACTATTATATTATATTGTACTATATTATACTATTATATTATAGTATTGTATTGTATTGTACTTTTATTATATTATAGTATTAAATTGCATGTCAGGGTCGGAAGTGAATTATTGAAGATGAAAATTTTATAATTTGAGATCTATTTGTGGCATCGTTTGTGTAATGGCACCTGTCTAGCCTGCAGAAGTGGAGTTAACGTATGTGTCTTGGGGTGTACGGCTGAACTGACTGGATGTTCTTCTCTTACCTTGAGCCTGAGAATTAGCCTAATAATAAATAAATGACCAAAGATCAATATAATAATATAATATAATAGATAATATAATACAATATAGATATAGAAATCTACATTTTTGGAAAAACTCACAAAATCAGATTTTCTAAATAATTTACACCTGATGTTTCCTATTCATAAATTGTAGCCTGCATGTCCCAGTGGAAGTTGTGGCTATTCAAAAGGTTAATGTGTTGGCAGA
Organism: Galaxias olidus; assembly: GCA_026901105.3. Taxonomy (NCBI): domain Eukaryota; kingdom Metazoa; phylum Chordata; class Actinopteri; order Galaxiiformes; family Galaxiidae; genus Galaxias; species Galaxias olidus. The sequence goes on along the minus strand of JAPMUY010001663.1, from coordinate 87,561 downwards.
GAGCTGATTAGATCCACCCCTAGTATCTGAATTTAATTCTTATAAGTCATGTTCGATTGCTCACCTTTATAACAAAACAGATTTCATGAAAATCAGTTCAGAATAAGGCGAGTTACAGTCGATTTTGTCTGCTTTGTTGCCTTCTCTCAATACACATTGTATTTGTCTACCCGCGGATCTTTCCCGGTCCAAGATGGCGGACCTGCAGACGCGTAGCGGCAATATACAGCAGCGGCCTTCGAGGCTTCTATGAATGTATATCTATGGTCGTGTCCACTGAACGCGTTTTTTCAACTTCCTGCAAGTACCCCTCACTGCATTACGCAGGACAGGGCGGAGTCAAACGTGGGCGGAGTCAAACTCTCGAGACATCGATTGGCTTCTCAGTCACGTGCGAGCCTTCGGGATTATTTAGGTTTTATTTTTTTTTATTTTTTTTTGTTACTATCGAGTGATGCAATATAATCCAACTGCAGACAAAAACATGGCGGAATGTACGGCCAAGCCTCCGGGTGTAGAGTTACTTTATTTCCTTTACATCACTCGTCCGGTGACCTAGGTTGCTCATTCTTTAGCATTAACGAAATGTAGTTAGTTATCGTTAGCATAATTTGCAAAAAGCTTTGTATCATTGGTGTAATATTGCTGTTTAAATGAGCAAAAAGCTATGGAGTATTTATATGGTTGTAATGTTAACAAAACACCATATTAGGCCTATTAACCTATCATTTTCATTTTACAGCAATATGCATGAGTCACAGCACTCACGTTTATTGCTGATACATTGTGAATTCCTTTTAGTCAGAAAATAGCCTTGTTTTTCTTTCCTTTTACTGTTTCTTCTTCACTAAGACAACATTTCTATTTAAGACTAACTATCCAAACCATTCAGCTTAGAGCAAAGTACAGCTTCAATTAATTTCCACAAGCCTAATGTCAACATTATCACATTGCTTTTGTTTTGCATCTTTCATGTTGTGCTGCATTATATCATACATATTCCTGAGGCTTTATTGGTGTAGGAAACCTTCATTTATATGTATTCTGAATAAAAAAATAAGGAATCTTATAAAATTGCTGAGACTTTCTTTTTTTTTTTTTTTTAAACAGAGCCCATCATCAATAGCCTACAGCAGCCACCCATATCTTACCAATAGTGGATAGGCAGTAGCAATGAGTAACCAGACTATCATGTGTAAAGGGACCTGTGACAGCCCAATGTAAAGCAATTCAATAAGTAATGCATTATTTATTGTACATTACGTATTTGACATCCTCATCCTTGATTTAGTCATGATTCATTCCTTTCCTTTCTATTATTGACCCAAGGCAAAAACATTTCATGGACCACTTTTTTGTTGTGTTGCTTTCTGAGAAGGTACGTTTTCACAGTGTAATTAAACAATGTAGATAAATTCTGCAATTAAGATGCATAGCTGTCGCTGGCACTTACGTCTGGATTAGTGTAGACCTCCAACATCCACAGCCCTGTACAAATTTGAGTTCAACACTGGTGAATTTTGGTGTGGACAGCAAAGCACTATCCCACCTTAATGTTCACTGACCCTCATTCCTGTTTCCTGTTCATTATGCCTCATTTGTGCTTCATAAAACAATCTTTATACAAATTACATTTATTATACATTGAAGAAATTAACAGATGTATCATTCAGGCCTTCAAACAAACACTACATGCAACATAAATGTGAGGGGCATCAAAAATAAAAAGAAGGTCAAACAAAAAAACGTAATCTGGGTGCTTGCAGTCAAGGCACTGTCCCAGGAACTCAACATTCTAGTAATATCTCGGTTTGTGTCCGCTTACAGCACCCTGCGTTCAAACCTAATACTGGCTGGCAACCCCTCCAGTCGATCATGCCTGTTAAAAAAGGACAGAGATAAAAACATTAATGAGATGGTACAATTACATGTAAAGTACTAAAAAGCTAATTGTCTGAAAATGTAGTCTTTGCAGGCACTGGGATGATCCTCTCATCCCAGAATCAGAATAGCTGATCACAGCTGATAAACCAAAAGAAACATTGTAGTCTGAACAGAATTATTTCAGTGAATGTGGTTGTGTGTGGGAACATAACCGCCAGATAATACAAAACCCATGCAACTTAACAATATGGTCAGGTCAAACAGCCAAGCTGGAGTCAAATGGAGATTCAACAATGTAATGCTCTTTCCCTGTGTAGTGTCAAAAACTCAAATTAACTGTTCAGATGCAATTAACAACGCTATGCAACTGAATTCATACCTCATCTCCGCAATGTCCTTGACCATGTGCAAGCATTGATTTTCAGCCTGTAAATATGAAATGTATATCAGAATACCGTTGCAGAAACTTAAAGCCTACTTTCTTTACCTTATAACATATACAAATAAGACTTAAGGAAATGATGCAATACATATTCTACTTTACACATCTACAAAACACATTGGTTGATTTCAGAATGGCATACCTTTACTACACTTAGGGTTTGCTTTCAAATGTACCCTCTATGCATGTTTCACTTTCATCACTGCAATCGCATGCACAATTTTTTTTTAAATTGAGCACACCTGTGGGGCTTCCTTGGGCTAGTATGAAGTAGAAGTGTGCCATTCTTAAAACTGTCATTGTTTTTTTATTCACCACTCAGTGTCGACCACTCCTCACATTGCTCTCCACAACCTTAAAACAGAACTGTCCAGCTCCACATACCGCTGCGATAAACATAGCTTTTAACCATATCAAAATTATGTCCTATATTTAAAAAAAAGGCATATTAGTCATCTTGCAAAGGTAAATATAAATAACGTCGCTTTACAACTGGTTTTCTACCAACCTGTTTTCTCCTAACTGTCTTGGACTGTTACCTGTGCTGTTGCACACACCACCACCTCTGTAAAAATCACAGATTAGGCTGCAGGAAACAATTCAATACACTATTTGCCTTCATTACAGGCAGCTGTGAATGTTCTCAGCGTATAGGCTAGTGAAACGTTACTGTTGATAACCTTTTCGATACTGCAGTGGAGGAGCTGGATGTGCATTCACAGAATAAAACAAGTCTTAATGTGGTGGTAAACCTAAATACATACAGCTCCAGTGAAAGGTTTGGACACACTTTCCCATTCACTTAGCATCCTAATGTTTCTGGCTACCTCAGTGTGGTGAACACTGAAAAAAAAAAACATTAGCATGCTATGTTAGCATTTTGACTACCACGCTAAAAGGTGACTCCAGATGGATAATAATTAAAGTAAGGCAAACTATTAAAAATTTAAATAACAAAATGGATGCCATAAAAACATTCTTGTTACTTTACCTGTGTCATGGTGGAAACTGCGAACAGTGTAGGCTATATGGTGGAAACTGCGAACAGTAGGCTATTTTATAATAATAAGAATAATAGCGCTCGGGAGTCACGTTGCGAAGGAGAAGTGAAGTGCAGCGAAGTCTAACTGAATCCAGAACGACGAGAAGCACAGTTAGTGACGAAAGGACAGGAAGTGACGAAGAGGGCTGTGTGAAGTAGAGCTCCATGATTCTGCATCCGGGGACTGACCCGTAAATCTGGGGGCTCGCCCGTACGCCCGATTGCGCCGCCATTTTTTTGTCTGCAGTTGGACCTTTCTCCATCTAGGTCGGAAAAGGCGACCGCTAGGTCAGAGTCAACGACATTTAGGTCAGAGACAGTGACCTGTAGGTCAAAGACCGACCGCTAGGTTTCTAACTGACATGATCAATGTTCACTCAGAGGATTTCACCCCTACTGACATTTTATGTAGAACATTCGTTTTCACTCTGCAAATAAATAGACTGCAAATTAGAGATAGATTTGCTTAATGCTAACAGCATCCCTTAATAGTCGTCATTTGAATCTACACTGTCATGATACGTCAAAGACTTCCACTTTGTGTTTTTCCAGAGTCTTCGTGAATCATGCTGAGTTTGCGATAGCAGAAAAACAAGCCAAAAAAAAAGTGGAACAATTTAAAGAAAAATACACGGTACCTTAATCCTATTTAAAAAATGAATGACTGTTTGCTGTAATAGCTACACCCTTAATAATGGTGAAGTTAGATATGTAATTTGCTCATTGCAAAATGATATGCATGCATTTCAGAGGTCCTAGCAACTCTGCAACTTAAAGTTGGGTCACTGCTGCCACCTGGCTGTGGTATGCCAAAATGGATGCAGCACTCCAGGGGCAGAGAAGGAAGACGAGAGGGAGAGGCAGGCGCTTACAAGGGAAAAGGAGAGAGAAAGGCAGGCACTTTTCAAGGAAGAGGAGAGGGAGAGAGCAGTAGCTGCCAGGGCTGAAAAATGTTTATCACTTGTTGAGAAACTGTAATGCATTATGATTTTTTTGTTGGGGGCCGGGGGGTATTGTTTATGATATAATCAGTTTAATAAATGTTTTCTTTTTAAAGCAACATGTGGTCAGTTCACAGAAAAGAAATGCAGACTTACAGTAATGTTATACTATTGCAGGTCATGGCTAATAGTTGTCCTAGCTAACATTTATTAAGGTCATAAAAGGAGTAAAGTTAGTCCTTATTACACATGAGAGGTGATAAACCCCTACGTTCACGATTGACATAGCATTTGGTAGGATTGCAAATAAGGGCACACCACTGCAATGTGAAGGGTAAAACATTTCATGTCAAATGCAAAAGAAACACATAGTAATTATACACCAAATTGTATTACTGTTGAAAAAAATCTAATTGAGCTTCATTGACATAACGCATAACACTCTTGCCAAAGCAAACTAAACAAGTTTACTAACAATGGGAATGAATAACAACCATTAAATATATATTGAATTCAAACCAAATCATTTAAACACTCAAGGTACCCTCTAGCAGTCTTGAAATGTATTTCGATTTTTTTTCTAAATATAGTCATGCTCCTGCAAACATCCTTGAAGTTCTGAAGGAGCAGAGACATGGGCTGCCACTCTGACCCGGAGGTTGTTGCCTGACACCTCAAGCTCATCTGCCCAATCCTCTGCATCCTGTCATTCATGATGGTCCCCCACCTCCATTATGTCGTCCACAGAAAGACAGAGGTTGTGGAGGATGCAGCAGGCAGCCACTACTTTGGGTACAAATAGAGGTCTTATCTCCAGAGCCCTCAGGAAGATGGCCCTCCATCGCGTTTTCAGCATACCAAATGTGCGCTCGATGACGCACCTCGCCTTGACATGATGCCCATTAAAGTGGCCCTCAACTGGTCCTGATAGTATACATAATATAGTAGAAATTTGATATAGTTACATTATGTGTTATACTTTTACACCCCACAGTAAAATAACATATGTCCACTATGAACTATCAATCTGTTTTCAAACAAGCAGTACTTTGTAGTGACCTCAAAACTTTTGCAGCCCAGTGTGTGTGTGTGTGTGTGTGTGTGTGTGTGTGTGTGTGTGTGTGTTGGAAACCTTAAATTTAGGTTCAGTAAATGTTCTGGCTGTCGAAAGCGGGTCATGACAGCCATGGGACGTTGCAGGCATGAATATCCACCGTCTCCAAGGAGGAAATACCCAGCTGGGGGATAAAGGGACTCCTTAAACATTGGGGATCTCCTCAGGATAAGGGAATCGTGCACAGAGCCTGTGTTGCCAGTGTACACATCAATACATTTTCCATTGCTATCGCATATGCCCTGCAGAACTACTGAAGTAAAGAGCTTGCGGTTCAAATAGCATAGTTTTTGTGGCTCGACAGGTGGGCGTATTCGGATGTGGCACCCGTCAATGGCTCCTGAAGCGAAGCAGAAGGCTTCATGGCCGGCCAAGCAAGCAAATCCTGCCCCCACCTCCTCCATATCCTCTGTCTTGGGTTGTCACCATGTTGTTTTATGGCCTGTATATAAATGTGGGCAAGGCGGATAAATATATTAACCTACTTTATTACCAAGGTTGGAATTTAAAAAGGGAATAGGCCTGTGGGCTACCTATCACACAAGTGAAATGAAATATGTCACATTAAGAATGGTTGCTCACGTCCTCATCCCCCTGTCAACTAATTCAAACTTTATTTATTTATTCAAACTTTATTTATTCCAGACTCACAGGAGGGTCCATACCAAACAGAAAAAAATAAAAAAATAAAATAAAAAATAAATAATAACAAGAGAAATACAAGACAAAACCACAAGTCATTCAATTTTACGAAAGACAGTTTGTATGCTATCTCGCCCATGTTTTCGGAGCCTGGATGAGTACCGAAAGCAACTTTTCCTCGGGTCGGTTAAAGCCTCTATGATGCTGTTCTCCGACTCATCCAAGCGACACGTACATTTATGCATTAGATGTCTTAGAAGTGCCTCACATGTAGGAACACCAAAGAACACAAACAGTTGACTAGCACTATGCCATCTAGGAACCTGAAGCAGCAACCTCATTGCATCATTGTAAGCCACTGTAAGCCTTCGCATACTACCTTTCCTGTAGCTACACCAAAGATGAGCTGTGTGCAGAAAGCTCTAAATAATGAACATTTTACATTGACAGAACACATACTAAACTTGCGAAGCAACATGTTGGTCTGAGCATATAGTTTACAACACTGTCGATGGATATCTCTGTCATCATTCAAATCATCAGTAAAAACATGGCCAAGGTATTTTATTTCCTTGCATATCAAGAGAGGTCGCACAGATTAAACACAGGAAAAACTAATCTCCTATCCTCTCTACTTCTGAATATCATGACATTACTCTTTTTGGCATTAAAGATGATGTTATAATCCTTGCCGTACTGTGAGCACACTTTCAGTAATTGCTGCAGCCTAGCACTATATGGACTAAAGATTACCAGGTCATCAGCATACATAAGATGATTGATAACAGAGTTTCCAACAAGACATCCTGTGTTACACCCATTCAGTTGTTTTGATAGATCATCCATATACACATTGAACAAAATAGGAGCCAGAATTCCACCTTGGCGAACACCATTATTTACCGATATTACCGCATTATACAGTTGTGGAATCCGCGGCTCAAGGTTAAACGCCCGAGTTTAACTGGTGTCACGTCAGGCGACTTCATAGATATGTTGACGCTGGGGATGCCGGACGGTGCTACCCTAGCGAACTGTAACACTTGGAAATGCAAATTGAAGTAACCTAAGGGGACAATTCAGACACGTGTCCCTCTTGACAGCTAACGTGAAAAAAGCAGGATGTTGACCCGACGTGTTTACGTTGAGGTGCTATGTCGAAAAAAATTATTTATTCAACTTACAAATACATGTCAATATCATTAAATAATCAGTTTAGTGTATGTCAATTTTGTCAAATTGACTTTTCATAGTGAGTTGCATGAACTTAAATTGAAGTACATCAAACTAAAATAACGAAGTTTGCCAGAACCTATATTCTTTGCTCCTCTTACTCAAAATCTTAAGGCAGCCAAGTTACTCATAATTATAAGTTGAGCCAACTTTATTTTTTTTACAGTGTAATTTCTGTTTCCTATACTTACTATGCTCAACGAAATCAACAAATTACTCGAACACAACTGTTGTTGCACATGCGCGACAAAAATGAACGAATCACTCTCTGAGACTTCTCGTTAGTTCCAAGTCATTTTAAAGATTCGTTCAAAACGAACAAATCGTTCCCGACACATCACTACTTGGATTACTAATGGCACAAATGGATTTGTCAGTCAGCTGTCTTTAATTGTAGCCTGCCCTATCTGCAGACAAAGAACAGATACATTTCCCCCTTTGGTTTTTGAGTCTTAACAACCGTTTTGCTTTATTTGAATAATACAAATTGTTGACGCATTTTAGGGCAAGCAGTGTCAGTCAGCAACATATTAGGTAACACAAAAACCAAAACCCAGCACAATAGCCTATTCGCTGTGCCCACACAGTTGTCCTGTATAAAGTTTACATAAATACAACAGACCCATAATATTTCAGACAACAATAAAGTGTTGTTGCCATATTGCACATGAACACAGGAAGAAAGAAGAAAGTTTCCCGCCATCTGAGCCAGAATTAATGGCACTGCATCACAATGCACCATCAACATAAAAGCAAGAAGCTTTTTACTACCATGCAGAATACAGTAAACTGAACATGTCAAAGAACTAGACAATAATCGATTCGCGCGTACGGACATGCTATTTTGCCGTCAAATTAGGCGTTTTTACCGTACGAATACACAAATACACATGACTGTTTGTTATAAATCGATATATTTACACAGTCTCGCGCCATATTATCGGAAGTGGGCCCCGAGACCGAAATTTCGCGCGCTAAGGCTGTACTCCGGTGAAACGTCAGATCGACATGGGTTGTAGCCTATCAAAGGCACAGCCTAGAGCTTCAATGGCCAATGGCGAATCAAATAGATGTAAGGAGGCGGCCTGATAAAGTATTGAAGACTCAGTCATTGATTCAATCTTGAACGAGTAGTAAGGGCTGTCAGCAAAGTGTTCACGAGATAGAAGTAGTTATTTGGGGATTAAAATTTTTGTGTTAAACATTTACAAGTTGCATTGACACCACTAAAAACAGGTAAAGTAACGTAACCTTTGTTTAAAATTATATGACTAACGTTAGCTGATTTAGGCAATCTTCACTTCGGAGGAAAACGTGCTTGCTGCTAGCCCTGGCTAGCTAGCTAGCTTACTTACTTTTTAACTTGTCACAGATAAAGTTAGGTGTTACTCAAGCTAGCCATTCTAACCCACTCGTTTGTTACCTATCATACACCTTTTTTGTGGTACTTTTTATAAAATGTCGAGAGTCGTTGTTACACGCAATTGACTGGATTGTTATCTTTTTTTTTTGCTGTCAGTCTTTGATACTAGCTAACGTTAGCTACATGTTTTGCTGTTTGAACTGTAAAGTAACGTTAAACGAGACTAAAGTAATTAGTATTGTTGAGATTGCGTTTTACGTTTCTTGAGTGATCAGCAATGGAAATAGCTTCTGAAGTGCAGTTCAGATTCGTATCGTCTTGGACCCGTTTAAAACTTTTTTTGTGAAAAGTTGTGAAACTTTTTTATACTTCAATCAATTGAATTACTCCGCCTCCGGGTTGGTGGAGAATACTTCCCCGGCTTAATAGTGGCAAATATAGTCATTCAGGGAAACGATGGTAAACTCAAGGTTCACGCGGCGATGAATGTTCTTGCTCCCGCCAGCTGTGATTACTCCAATCTGAACACAAACTAATCATTTGAATTGCGTTGATTAAGGTAATTAACTGTATGGCCAGCCTCTAAACAACAATATGAAAAAAATGTGTGGCAGAGAGGGTACTAGTAGTTTAAATAGTATCTATGCTATTTTCACGACTGAAAGTTATGCTTCCTCGCGCCCGGATGTGCGGCGTTTTAATGGAGTGGGAGTGGCTTTTAATCCATCTAACCCGCACTGTATTTTAAACGCCTTTTATTTAAAAAAATATATAGGCTTTGTTATTATGTCATGAATGTGGGTATCAGAAACAAGTTATTCCGAAGGCTTACAGTTAAAACACTCGGAGGTTACACAATTTAGAGCCTCAACTTAAGCCACATTTTGTACTTGCATCAATAAACTGCAGGGCTTGAAATTAACTTTTTGAGGCACTTTTCCTTCGGACAAGCACATTTTCTTTTCACTTATCCGGGTAAAAACAGGGCTGTACTCTTACTTTTTTAGGTGGTAGCACCAGTTCTAGCAAGCAAAAATATTTCAGTAGCACAGACAATATTTAGCACACACAGGTGGGCAGTTAAACATGTTTTATCGGTAAATAAAATACCTAATTTACCTTTTTTGTGCGCCGTCAGCTCTTATGTCTCTATTGCCTTTTTTGTTGGCATGTTAATATAGGTTACTGTAAACATGTGCAGAGCCAATATGAAAAAAATAAAAATAAAAATCCCAATATTTTTTTTGGGGCAGGGGGGTGGGGGGGCTGCTACTCCTGCGCTCTGCCGTGTTTTTAAATTAATCTTAACTGTAGGTTACATAACGGATAAACCAAGAAAGGATTAATCTCAGGACAAAGGTATAAAAGGTAAGTCTTTCCTGCAGAGCATCATTTATCAAGCCTGCAGGAACAGAGTAGGGAAAGATTATCTTCTTTTCAGGTGGTAAGTATCCCTGCAGAGTTGGCATTAAAAGCCGGCAGGAATATAAATTAGGGACAGGTATAGGGTATGTCTCAGTTTAATTGTTATTTTTTTTTTATTATTTATTATTATTATTATTTATTTATTTATTTATTTATTTATTTATTTATTTATTTATTTATTTATTTATTTATTTATTTGTTTGTTTTTAAATCTGGCCGTGCCGAGAGCGGATATAGAGGAGGGTGGCTCTGAGACGTCATTGCTCACCGTTAAGCCTTCTGGAGGTGTCGTGGGCTCAAATTAACGAAACATCTGGGATGGAGGGTGCCAACTTGATAACCCCAATGACATATCTGCTCTCAACCCAAGTCCATTCTAAAATATTGTCTTTTGAAGTGCTCATCTTGGAATATGGCATAATGGATATTATAACATCCTATCCTGTGTATATTGAAATTAATTTAACGAGTCTGCGACTGGATAATGGATTTTTTTGGTTTATGTGACGTGACCTTTTTCATAGATATGCGCAGTGCTCTTAAACGCTCTCCGGCCCAACAACAACCACTTTCTCATCAACAGAAGCGGAGCAGTGCATTACATTAACTTGTAATTACTTTTTCATCATTTTGGATGATGTCTGAATAGTACTATGTCTTGTATGCTCGTGGTAGGGATGTTCCTAGCGACTAATTTCCCTGACGTTTAAACGGAAGTTTAAATTTAGACTAGTCGACTAGTCTTAAATTAGGAAAACAGTCAAAAGTCCCCAAACTTCTTTGGGATATTCACCAAAAAACGCTACACCGTGAAGAACAAACAATTAATTAAATATATAAAATCTCTTTAATGTATAATGCCAATGAACTGCAATACATAAACAAACAAAAATATCTTATTTTATTATTTTCGCCGCCGTTAACCCCTCCATGATTCTTCAATTTACATCCATCAGTAGCCTATTTCGAACGCTCAATCTAACCTAGCTCGAGGGAGTGGACGAAAAGTTAATGTGACAAGCTGAAAGACAGCGACGTTGTTTTGATACTGTGTCAAACAACCCTACACCGAAGACATTGCTTAGTTGGAAAATAATATCTGACATTTGAAATGTGAATACATTTTTATATAGATCAGCAGTACATTGAATGAGTAGAGTCAGGCTAGCGTAATCATAGCGTCTGCGGGTTGGGGCGGTAAACGATGTCATGATGTGTGTGTGCAGAGTTTGGTTAGAACTAGCAGCCTTCTCTATTTGCAGGTTAACGTCCACATGCTGAATGTGGTTACGCGTTCCGGTCTAGTGACAATACATGCCAGTAAATTCTGACACAGCCCACAATACAACCTTATTCCCTCATTCCAATTATCTAGACGATCAGAGCACTGCCAAACTATGCTGGTTTTACGTGGCGTCATTATTTGTCCCACTTTCCTCTTTACTGGTTTAACTTGCCGTACAGGTCAAGGTGTTTTAGTTTTTTCCCCAATTTTTTTTTTGTCCAGCACTTTTAATGTTAGTAACTGATGTTCATATGAAATAGCAACATTTGACTAGGAAGACACGTTTCAGTGCAAGTTATGTCTATGTAATTTAAATAAGTACATAAATATAACAATACGTTTAACCGACTAGTATTTCTGGTGCCGACTAGCAATGGCAGCAATGTTTAACCGACTAGTCGACTAATCGCGCACATCCCTACCGATACTTAAGCTAAATTATAGTTTTGATTCTCAGCGGGAAAGTCAGTTGTTAAATGAACGTTCTAATAAAAAATGGCAATTACTTGAAAGCAGCACTTCAGTCACAGCCATGTTCCAACTAAAAACCCGATGTTTTTGCCTGTTTTTGTTTTTGTTATTTATTCCCCCTTTTGTGCCAGGGAAACAAAAATCTTTGAACTGTTTTGAATAGGGATGTTAATCTTCATTAAGAATTTTATTGATCAAGATATTCAAATTAAACGATCAAATTGAACAGTTTGCGGTCTCGTCTTTTGGTTGAAATTCACAGCGCGTGTGTATTCGTATCACATATGTGCTCTGTGCCTTTTAAGAAACATTTGAGTGTAGTCATCACATTGCTGCTAGGAGACGCTAGTTTGTTGTTAGAGCGAAAGATGATCTCTGCTTGATTTACATTGTTTTGATTAGTGTGGAAGTACACATGCTTTTTAAGTTTTAACCCACCTTCTCAATAAACGGAGTTAAACAGTCCCTCTTCAGTGTGGTTATTGTTTAAGGAGTGATCAGTCTGCCAACTTATGCAGGGCGCAAAATGGTGACAGTTAAATTCTTGAGGCGTATGCAGGATGTTAACTTCAAATCGAAGCTGGTGAGTTGTTCAACTATGAAACGAGCTCAGGGCTCAACGTTAAGGTTCTTTTTTTTTACTTGCCCGGTCAGGCAAGTGGATCAGTAATCTGCTTGCCCAAAGTAAGTTTTTTACTTGCCCCTACACAAATAGTTTTATTCATCAGCGGTTATCAAATAACAAAGACTAAAGTAAATTTTCATGATCTTAATCATTAAAACCATGCAAATGCAAATACAAATCTGTGAATTAATCTTAATAGAATTCCCTGTCTGCCACTGACCACATTTAATCAAAATTAATTCAGCCACCATTGTTTTTAAATCATAGGATACCACATTTATAGAATGGTACTGAAGTTGACAAGGCCTAAGCCCACCCCCAACAAAAGTATCACGATACCAAGTAATATCATAATACCGCTGCAAATAAAACAGATTTTTCTTCATGCCTTAAATGTAGATTTACATTTTAATGGCATGTCTGCAACTGTGTTTACAGTTAAATAGATTAATTGTGGGAAGAGAGATATCAATATTATTGATTGAATAATGGAAAAGAAATGCATAGGTAGATTGTCCTTTGATACTTTAATTACTTAGGCTTAGGCTTTCGAATAGTGGACACTGCCAAATATGATGTAGGCTAATACTTGCCTAGCCTACTAACGTTACAAAATTAACAGAATAATAGACCTATTTTTCTTCCTATTTCTGAGAAACACGTTACCTTAGCATGTCTGTTGACAACAACTTTAGGAATGACAACAAAAACTACAGAGAATACCTCATACAGTAGGCTACATTATGTTCCACCCTAGTCAATAGGCAAAGCGCATACATGGCGATCTCTCGTCCCCCTTGCATTCCAAAACTACTTTACATGGTAACGTTAGCTATGGATCGCTAACTTCGGTGCGTAACATTGATCCTTATTTTACAATCCCATATCTGCATTGAGGCAACATAGCAAGCTAACGTTCCTTCAACTTTTGCGGATGACAACGCCAACAGCACTGATACAAATGCGAGATGTTGCTGTGGCGGGTCTTTATGGCACTCGAGCAAATAATTTTTTTTTTTAAACGGCACTGTTTTATCTGCCTTGCCCTCACACCTGTGGCAAACTGCGCAACACATAGAGGATGCAGGCAAAACTCAAACTAACGCCACCCAACTAAACTCGTGTTTCCATCATCATTACGTTTTTAATTTTATCAAATATATTTCGGGCAAGGGAGTTGCTAGATATACTTGCCCGATGTGGCATTGTACTTGCCCGGTGCAAGCGAGCAAGCCTTATTGTTGAGCCCGGGAGCTAAAACAAAGTCCAGTGTGGGAAAATCTCACACACAAAAAGGATAAAACAAGTGCATTGCCACCACAGTGATGCTGTTCGAAGTTCTGACTAACTTCGCTTGAAGTTAATACCGGTGTTGTGCTGAAATTTGACTGGCTGCCGAAATTTGATTTGAGCAAAATTCAATCATACAAATGTATGAAACAACCTTTTAATATTTCAAAGCCCACTCTGAAAAATTACCACACAAACAAATATGCGTGTGGCAACAACATTTAGACCATGCAAATTGATGCGACATACATCGGCCACTGCCTTCGATGAACGCCGTCTTATTTGCCTATAGGCCGATGGCAGTCAACATTGGCCTGAACCAATGTACGTCGGCGCTCGAGATGCACCAATACTACTTGGTGGCATTGGTGTCGGGCCGATACTGGGCTCCAGTACTCGGATCGAGTACTGGAAAATATTACCATATCAATGTCCGATACTTATGCTAAATTATAGTTTTGATTCTCAGCGGGAAAGTCAATTGTTAAATGAACGTTCTAATAAATGGCAATTACGTGAAAGCAGCACTTCAGTCACAGCCATGTTCCAACTAAAAACTTATCTTAGAGAAAGACAACACACTCTGGTACAGAGCAGACAAAATCCGTCTCCCCGCCGTGGCAAATATAGCTAGCGTTCCTATCATCTGCACTGTGCAGCAGGCCTACGGAAAGCGAGTGACTAGTCAGCTGAGCGCAGCCTCTCGTTGTTGGCGACAGGAGAAACAGACTGTGTATGTAGCCTAGTGAAAACGCAGATGCTGCTTTTTGTAAAGAAAAAAAAAGAATTGTTTAATTGACATGACACGGAGCATATTTGCTCTTTCTTTCTGATGTTTCAAGCCAACACCATAGAACCTTGCCTTGGTTTAAAATCTACAATTTTGATTTGTAAAAATGCTTCTGAATTGCGTTTCGCTAAATATATTTATTTCGCTTAAGGTAGTCTTTAGAAAATCCAAGATGTTAATTATATAATGTAGCAGACGTTATTAAATCAGAAAAATGTTACGGCTGTGTTCTGCGCTGTTCTGTTAAGAGTTAACCCGTTGTCGTTCACCTTCGTTAGTATAAGTGTGTTCGCATCAAAACTAGCCTAATGAATATAAAATACATTTAAACAAATATATTGATATATTATATAGCCTACAGACAATTTGTTATTCATTATTGATGTATTATTAATTTAGCCTACTACGATTGCTGAATTAGAAAGTAGTTTTATTCAGGTTGCATGTGATTTGGCAATGTCATGAAAAGTACTCGGATCGGCGAGTACTCAAGTTTAAGTATTGGTACTGGTTTCGGTCACCCAAAAATGGTATCGGTGCATCTCTAATCGACGCATCCCTAGTATTGTGATACTTTTGCTTGAGGTGGGCTTAGCCTAGGCCTTGTCAACTAAAGTACTATTCTATAAATGTGGAATAGCTGTGATCAAAAAGGTGTCTGAATTAATTTTGATTTTAATGTTGGCAGTGGCAGGGAATTCTGTTAAGATTCATTAACTGGTATTGTATTTGTATGGTTTTGATGAGTCAAGATCATAAATTGAATGTAGTCTTTGTTAGTTTTCTTCATTAGCGGGTATCAACTATTTGTGTAGGGCCAAGTAAAAGTTCATCAGAAATCTACTTGCCTGACCGGGCAAGTAAAAAAAAAGAGAAAAAAAAGAACCTAAACGTTGAACCCTGAAAGGCAAATAAAATATGATCATTCGTTAACTATTAGTAACTGCCATACTCGGTCATATTGACCTCACGGAATTTCGTTTCATTCTATTCTTAAACTTTTACCAAAATCACAAGTTATTTTGCAACTTCTGGGATCAGCAGGCACATGTCTCACATTTTGTTCAATAACTCAATATAGGCTAATCTGACTTATTTTAATTACACTTTTTATTAACAAGTAGCTTCATTGGAAGCAATATCAGAGAGAAGATGCAAATGGGCTTATCTGTAATGTGGGCTTAATAGGGACGTTTACCCTACTCCCAACAGAGAACATCAATTAACTAATTATTTAATTTTGGTTTTTATCTACTCTTTCTAGAGCGCAGCTGCAATGTGGATTCAAGTGCGCACCATGGATGGGAAAGAGACTCATCGCATTGACTCTCTTTCCAAGCTTACTAAAGTGGATGAGTTGCGGCTTAAGATCTCAGAGCTTTTTAAGGTTGAGCCAGAGAGGCAGAGGCTTTTCTATCGTGGGAAGCAGGTATGACATCACTGAGCGCAATGAGTTGTTATAATTCTTTAAAGGATATTTAATAATGTGTACAAAACTTGTGTGATTGGTGACAAGTGGGTTTTGGTATGTTCTAACCAGGGTTGGGTACCGAACTCTGTACTTTTAAGGGTACCAATCGAATTACGTTGGTACTACGGCTGAACGATCAATCGATTTCAAATCGAAATTGCGATTTGAGACAATGCAGTTAGCAAATTGCAAAGGTTGCGATTTAAGTTAGCTCGTCTCATTAGGGTTTAAACAGTCAATGCTTATAGAAACGCATGCCATCCTCGTGTGACAGTCATGCTCACCAATCAGATGTGCCCTGCTGTTCATGTACAAATCATGCTCACCAATCAGAAGTGGCCTAATGCGACTACGTATACGCCCACCAACAACACCATACCCAAGGAAAAAAACTCGTCAATTTAGCGTCTTTCACTACATTTAGCGATATTTCAAACCCTCCTGTCTTTATTTCTAAAAGGTAAATGGCAACAAATCTAGCAACCTATTCAGACCATCAAGGAAAACGTGAGAAATCTATTAAACTGCAATTTATTCCCATGCATTCTGCTCAGAGTAATCGCATGTTAGAGCGGTCAGCTCTCTTTCCTTCGCTCCCTCTTACACCGTGCGCAGGCAGCCAGTGTTTCAGGCAGGAGATAATTTACAGAAAGGTCCTATTTTCTAGATTTGTTTTATTACTTTATTTAACTTACTTAACAGTGATAGGTTTTGAGATAATTGTTCTATGTTTGATTGCTCTACGTTTTATGCCAAATACTTAGCCTATTCATTGTTGAAATTAATTCATATCTTTTCAGTTCTCATCCTTGCACTAAAAGAAAGTGCAGGTAATATTTTGATGGTATAGCATCTCCGGTGGTAATGCTTCATCACATGTTTTAAAAATATTACACAGTGAATATTGAACTGAAGCTTTACTTAAAAAAATATATATCAGGGTGTCTGGAGAGTCTTAAAGTATTAAAAGGTAATAAATCAATTTAGTGAAAATTAAGACCCTTCAGTATTAAAAAGTCTTAATGTCTTAATTTTATGTGCAACCTTTTCAATGTGAACCTAGACTATTTGTCCAAAGAGTTGTATGCTAAAGGTTTGCGTAAATATATAAATTTTGCGTGGCGCTTGTGGGATTCTTCTGTGTAGGCTAGTTAGGTTATAGAATCCTGCAAAATGTGACGTCATATGAAATGGTCTAACGTTTCTCGCGCACGCTAACCCACTGACTGCTGTCCCTGTCAAATTGACCAACGCGCTGCTATTAGTGTTTTTCTATTGGTTTTCCCCCAGACAGACCGATCAATTGATAAGCCGACAATCTGCGCCGTTGCGTTGTGTGCTCATTTAAGCTAGCACGAAAGTATTGGCACCATATGAAATTACACAAAATCTATTGGTATCATGAATCAGGCTTGTTTAATTAGCTTGTCGGGAAGGGGGCTAAATAATGCACTGAAGTTAGGATTCGTTTTGGCGAGACTCGAGAAGAAGTTAGCAGGCTAACTCAGTAAGCTAGCCAACCGTGTTTACTTTCTTCTCTGGGATAGAGAGGAGACAGTGACAAAGAGAAGGAGATGAAGAGAGGAATAATAGATTGAAGAGCTGGTGTTTAACAGTGTTTCCTCCCTGGCAGTATCGGCTCTTTAAAATATATTAAATCTTGCTGAAATATAATAAAATAATGCATTTCAAATGTTTGTCAATTTAAATATACATAAAAATGACATACTTTGTGGGGAAACTATTATGAACACCAGTTTTCCATATTTTACAATCTTCATAGAGATGTAACTGAAAAGGTTTTTTATAATAAAAAAAAAATATTTTGAAGAGAATGAGACAGGCAGAGCACAGAGTGTGAGAAGAGGAGAGCGAGCGAGCAGATTCTTCCAAGGAGAGAGACTAGAGAAGATAGCGAGAGAAAGGGAAATTCATCTCTAATCTAGTCAAGGCACAGTGACTGAACTAAAGTAATGATTATTATATAATCCATGGAAGTTTTCCCAAACAAATACTTGTTAGTTTTGCAGTTTCAATCAGTGTATAGTAACTGAAGGTAAAGGTGTGTCCCTGGTGTAACCGTTTACAGCTCAAAGTGGTGCTGAAGTCCGAACATATGTTGAAAAGGTCTTAAAAAGGGTTTTATTCAAAAGTATTGAATTTAACCTCTGGATTCCTGCATATATCGCATATCAAGTCGCAACATCTGTCAGAAAAATCACAATTTAGACATTTTCCCCTAATTGTTCAGCCCTAGTTGGTACTACAGAGTACCGGTGCGGTTTACGTAAAATCTATTGTTACAAATTTTGGTACCTTTAGAGTGCATCTGGGTATGGAGAGAGAATGAGATGGAGCTATAATAAGTC
The DNA here is from genome assembly GCA_026901105.3 of Galaxias olidus. NCBI lineage: Eukaryota > Metazoa > Chordata > Actinopteri > Galaxiiformes > Galaxiidae > Galaxias > Galaxias olidus. The sequence goes on along the minus strand of JAPMUY010001663.1, from coordinate 69,174 downwards.
ATTCTGTCCTACATGTTGTTCAATGTTGCAACACAGTCAGGACAATGGCGTACTGAAGAGCTCAGTGACTTTAAACGTGGCACTGTCATAGGATGCCACCTTTGCCACAAGTCAGTTCATGAAATTTCTGCCCTGGTCAACTAAGTCCTATTATTGTGAAGTGGAAAGCGTCCAGGAGCAACAACAGCTCAGCCGCTAAGTGGTAGACCATGCACACTCACAGAGCGGGGCCGCCGAGCAATGAAGCTTGTAGCATGTAAAAATCGCCTATCCTCTGCATCACTCACCACAGAGTTCCAAACTGCCTCTGGAAGCAACATCAGCACAGGAACTGTGCGTTGGGAGCTTCATGAAATGGGTTTCCATGGCCAAGCAGCCGCACACAAGCTTAAGATCACTGTGCGCAATGCCAAGCGTCGGCTGGAGTAGTGTAAAGCTCACCGCCTCTGGAGTAGTGGAAACGCGTTCTCTGGAGTGATGAATCACGCTTCACTATCTGGCAGTCTGATGGACGAATCTGGGTTTGGTGGATGCCAAGAGAGCGCTACCTACCGGAATGCATAATGCCTACTGTAAAGTTTGGTGGAGGAGGGATAATGGTCTGGGGCTGTTTTTCAGGGTTTGTGTAAGGGCCCTTTGTTTCCGTGAAGGGTAATGTTAATGCTACAGCATACGAAGACATTTTAGACAATTGTATGCTTCCAACTTTGTGGTAACAGTTTGGGGAAGGTCCTTTCCTGTTCCATCATGACTGTGCCCCTGTGCACAAAGCAAGGTCCATAATGACATGGTTTGACGAGTTTGGTGTAGAGAAATGTAAGTGGCCTGCACAGAGCCCTGACCTTAACCCCATTGAACACCTTTGGGATGAATTGGAACGCAAAAATGAATTGGAACTGCAAAAATAGCTTAAAGGGGAATTTAACCCAAAAACAACATTAATTATTTTCCTCTTATTATAAACAACTGGACAAGTGAAATAAGTTTCATAATGGTGTTGTATATTCCGAACACTGAAGTGCATTTAGAGAAAGCGCAAGCAATGACGTAAGAGTTTGTATTATTCGGATTTGAAATCCTAAAAATGAATGTACTTTTTCCAGTTTTGCATTCTGTGAAGAATCTGTACGATCACAATCGCTGCATACACCTACATGAGAACAGATGTTTGTCCTCCTCTTTCAACAATGTGTCTATTCTACATGTCAAAAGCATAGCAAGGGGGCTGTCCTTCATGTTCTCTTCATGTTCCACCAATCCCTAGCTAGCAACCTAACTGCTTACAGCCTGACGCCAAAGTATGGTCAACCAATCATTAGACACTCCATTTCCTAGAGGGTGGTGAAATTTTCTAGGATTTCTGGGTGTTGTGGTCCACTGAATGGCGAAACAAGATTTGAACGCCAAGCTTGAAAAATTAAAACATGCTTAAAATCCTCTCGCTTCAGATTATTTTTGTTATTAAGGCCGAGATGCACTGTTATAATAAGTTAAATAATGTTCCAGCTAATGTTAACGTTAGCGAACTCAAGTCAGCAAATCATAATTGGACTACTGGTAAGGTTACTACAATAAACGTAGCCTACGTATACGTAAAATATTACTGATTGAGTTTGTGAATATTGCTCCAAGATCAGAAGAAAAATACGTGATGACTAATATGAGGAAGCTAGTCGGGTTACGTTTGTTTTTAAAGGGGCCCTATTATGCAAATTTTCAGGTTCATGTCTTTATTTAGGAGTTCTACTGGAACAGGTGTACGTGTTTTAATGTTCAAAAAACAATTTATTTTTCCAAACTGCCTGGATCTGCAGCACCTCTATTCACCCTCTGTCTGAAACTCTCCATTTTAGCTCCTTTCTCTTAAAAGGCTCCCCCTCTCGATGAGCCCAGTCTGCTCTGGTTGGTCAGCTGGCCAAACAAAGGAAATTTGCCTTTGCGCTGACGAAAACAGCGTTTTCTCGACATGGCAAAACCACCCGACCTCCGCTCTGACTGGCTCTGGTTGAGGCCTTGCAAAACATTATTTATTGTGACTTAGTGACGTAGAAAACGCCAGACTACAAACGAGGCGTTTCAGGCAGTTCAGGAGCAGTGTTTTCTGTAAGAGAGAGAGAGAGTAGCTCTCTTTGGCGTGGACTATGGGCTTTGTAACTTTTCAGACCTTTTACATGCACATAAAGCAATATAACATACTAAAGGATAGGGGAAAACCAAAAAAGCATAATAGGGCCCCATTAACTATAGGGTCGGGAGGGGCTCAATGACAGGTCCTGCTCTATGCCCCCACGTTTTTTATTGAAATAAATGCCTTCTAGCTCTATACATTTTTTTTTTTACATTAGTGGTGGCTGCTTCAATATTTTAGTAGTCCAACTGGTTGCGTGATCAAAAATTTGATGTGAGAGTAATCTACTAATTCTCAAATGTAACTTTATTAAAAAATAGAGTCAAGAGAGGCTCTGCTCTGAACCACCTCTGGGCGAGTTTCCCTGGCAGGTCCTTAGATCTCTTCTTTAAAAAAACAAGAACATTTAAACCTTATGTATGATTTAATAGATGTAAATTAATATGTTCTAAAGTTTATTTTGCAGTCAGGTGCCATTTTATTTTATATTTTTTTAAAACCTATTGATATTGGATAAGCAATGTGTACACCACCCAGATACAACCACCCCCCGCTGCTGAAAAGAATCCGAGAGGAAACGCTGCATGTCACTTAAATTTCTTCAGTTATTGGTTGCTCAATTTGGGTATGTATTTTTAGACAAAGATTTGAAAACAGAACCCTATTGCTAACAAGTTAAATTACTCTTTTGAGTGTGTGTAAAGTACCGAATAAGGTGCCGGTACCAATTCAAATGTGAAAGATACCCAACCCTACCTCTTACCGCTAGCCACATATCTGTAAGAACCTGTGGTTTTTATCTAGTCAGTGGGATACTGTTTGCTATATAGTCAGGCCCAAACTTGTATGAGAATGGAGGGTAATCAACTGTATTGACATTACCAAGGTTACAAGATGTAGTAGACATTGAAATTATTTGTTCACTCAATCTTGAATATAATTGCCAAAATTGATCAAACATTTCTCAGGTTTCTGCAAAAAAACTTAATAGTTACTATATAATATACTTATCCATCAAGAAAATGTGTACATTGCACAACATGCATAGAATTGAACCAGTTTTGATAAGCTAGTGTCCATGACTAGGACCGCTTGAATTTTTTAAAAGCCATGCTTGACTAGACAATTTTCTGCTGTGAATTGCAAATGTTGAGGGCCAACATTGCATATTCATGTTTTGCTGTAAATACCTATGGTTTTAAAAAACATTTGCATTTGGGGGCCATAATAATTCTGGATGCATGTAGAATGTTGTCTTTTTGCTAAAACTTGACCAGACGTTTTCAGCTCTAATTTGTTCGTTGGTGGAAAAGGGTTGGCTTTTCTTAATAGTGTTTTATGTAGTCATTTTATAGTTCTTTGTTTACATTAAGTACAAATTATAAATGCATACTGTGTTTTTGAGTGTCTCCCATTTGCTCTTCACAGATGGAGGATGGTCACACCATCTTTGACTACAACGTAGGTCTTAACGATATAGTGCAGCTGCTTGTCCGGCAATCCCTGCCCCCTGCTGAGATTGTCAAAAGCAAGGACAAAGAGGCAGAGTTGTCTGACTCTGATTCTGGCTGCGGTTCAGCGCAGAGCGAGTCAGACAAGAGCTCAACACATGGGGAGGCTGAGGGTCAGACAGCTGGCACCTCTGCTCCAACTGATGCTCCAGACCTACTTGACCCTGGATTTGGCTTGTATAAGGTGAGTCTGAGTAAGAATTTGGTGTGTGGACGTTGATAAATAAAATACATCTCCAGTGTTTACATGTGTCTATGCACGTCTTAACGCTGAAAATTACTCTGTATTAATGACGTGTTCATCAGTTATACATCGCATATAGAAACAATAGTTAATGCAGTCAATGCATCTTCAATGATCTTTAACAATTTTATATGACCCTACTGAAATAAGTCTCGAGTCGACCAGCGTGCACCTGCCCATATTCATGATTTCCGAAAATAGTAGTCTACTTTATAGTTCTTGTGCTCGGATCATCAGCTGATAGAGTAATATACAAAATTATTTAAGAATGATTGTTTCGAAACAAATGCTGAGAGGTTACTTTACCTATTAATTACTGGTCTACTCTGTGTCCAGATACATTTGTAGAGTACAATTTTAATTCATAACGATGTTCTAACACAAAAATAAAATAAATCAGGTATGCATGTCATGTCCCTCCCGCCTGAAAATAATAGAATAAAAAGCGCTTTTCTCATTAGTGTTTTCTCTTAGATTTTTTTTCAGCAGCGAGGGAAAGGGTTTTGTACATGGGTGGCGCGCGTGTGCCGCCAGTAGTTGGGTACGTTTTAAGGGTACCGACCTAATTCCATCGGTACTACAGAGTACAGGTTCACGTAAAATCAATCGGTGCAAAATTTTGGTACGTGCAGAGCGCATCTGGGTGAATAGAGAGAAAGAGAGATTAATAGAGCGAGATTACGTCACCCTGCTGGCTCGCCCTGCAGCTTGTTCAACATAGTTAGTCCACTGGCTAGCTTGTTGAAAGCTGCCCCAGGTGTGGCAACACTGTTACTCAGAAAGCAGAAATTAGTTGCAAGAACGTTAGCGTGACCACAAATTAGGTGAATTGAAAAGAATGTTGGTTCAGTCTGTTAGGGGTAGAGTAAAGCTTGCGTTCAAAATCACAAAACTGCACTGACTGCTATCACCTAGGCCCACCAAATCCGCTTTTCAGACAATTTGAATATATACTGCCCAAATTTAAGTGAGAACATTTTAGTTAAAATGAAAGTCTAATCTCTCATTTGACGTGTCAATAATTCATTTATACCAATTTCTAATGTTTTTATTGTTTCATTTGTCAAAATGTTTTAAGTCTGGCATGGGCTTAATGGGTTCCTAACGTACCCTTTAAGCCCATGGGTGTTCCAAATAAGCCCACTTCATGATTTGTTGATAAATAAAATATATATTTAAAAAATCTTAACAAAACAAACTAGTTTTTTTTCTAATCTCTTAGCTCTCAATAGCTATTTTCATTTTGTCTCCACTAGTGCTGCACCTAACGATTATTTTTCAAGCGATTAATCTAACGATTATTCTTTCGATTCGTCGACTAATCTATTTGTTTCTTGTTACATTTGCTTTTATTAAACAAAGTATGCACTGCTGGGCATTATTCAGCAAGAAAAAATTATTTTCCAAAATATCTCAACATTTAAGCAAGATTTTATTCAGTTCAGGTAAATGTAGTGCAATCCCCAAAAATATATTAAAATAGCCTAACTTTCAGGACACTTAAACACTGCAACAAAAAATCATTTCACATTACATTTTGGAAAATTTGAGCTACAGTTCACTTTATTCTAACAAGAATGACTAAAGTAGCAATTTAATCAAATCTCAGTAACACTCGCACATAGCAAAAAAAAATCCTTTCCCTTCTACTGTCCAACATAAAATATCTCAAAGCATGTTTTAAACAAGAGCTTATTCAATTCAAGTAAAAGCAGTAGTGCAGGAACAAAGTGCAATCCAACAAATCAAGTAACTTTCAAGACACTTAAACACTGTGCAACATGACTTATTTCTCTTTTAGGCCATGGTTCTCCATGTGTCCTCAGTTGGGAGTCTGCAAGAATGTAGTTAGGCATTGCAGTGGAGGAATGTGAGCATGTCTACATGCTCTGAGGTCAGGCTTGACCTTTTTTTTGTAACTATGTTCCCAGCAGATGAAAAGAGGCGTTCAGATGGAGTTGATGTCGAGGGGATAGCCAGGTATGATTTGGCCAGAGTAGCCAGGGTTGGGAACATTACTGCATTTTCCTTCCAACATTGTAGTGGGCTCTTATATATTTTGGAGAACAATGTATTGCAAGGGATGAGTACCTCGTTCCTCACTATTTCACGGTCAACACCATCTTCTTGCTGGCCATTGTCTTTCTGATTGCTGTTCTCTGAGCCTGAGCCCAGCAATGCGTCTAGCACAGACATTGGCTTGCTCTTTGAAACTTGTGGCTGGGCAATGTCTGAGTCGTCCTGCTCCGCACGTGCTTGTTGAAGCTGCTCTTGCACTTCAAGCCAAAATAACATTGCAAAAGTCTGAAGTTTGAATGGATGACAGGAACTTCAGCTTGCGGAACCTGGGGTCAAGAGGAGAGGCTATGATGTACACATTTTGACCATCGTCTCTAAATGAGGCCTCACCTTCCCACCTTAAAGCTATCTCCTGTGATGCACCTGTTTGGAAAGAGTTGACAGGAGCAGACTCGAAAGATGTTTTCTGTTTGGCCCTCTGGAGGCCCTTTACCAGCGGAGGTAGAGCAGAGACAGTAACATAAGCCTCTCCACTCAGGAAGACAGTGGCTTGCTCAAAGGGCTTCAGAACTTGCTCCAGTTCCCCCAGTATGGTCCTCTGGTCACTTTTCAGATCCATGTAGTGCTTTCCTCGCCGTGTGACCTCTGGGTCAGAAAGGGTTGCTGTCACCGGCCACCGTTGCTCCAAAAGACGGCTCACCATATAATAGGAACTGTTCCATCTTACATCCTGGATCAGTTCATGCTCAGCTGTGCCCCATTGTTTTTGTTTATCTTTGAGCTTGCTGCTAGGCAGCTCACTCCTCCTGAAATGTTCAAGGCACCTTGCGGCCCCAAGTGTCTTGTTTATCTGGGGATCCTTCTTCAGGGCGTGGTTGACCACTAACTGAAGAGTATGGCCAGCACAGCGATGTGAAGCAACTCCATACTTCCCTTCCAAAATCCTGAGAGCTGCCACCACATTGGCAGCATTGTCATGTACAACAGCTAGTACATCACTGAGAGAGAAACCAAACTTCTCCGCTGCATTTTTCACCCAGCCAGCAATATTTTCCGCTGTGTGGCGCTCCTCAAGCGGCATTGTGGTCAGACTTTATGAAGTCAGCTCCCAGTCCTGATTAATAAAGTGGTAGGTGACTCCCAAGTATGCCTCAGTGGCAATACTTGTCCAAGCATCTGTAGTGAATGTTAATTTTGAAGTAACATTTTTTATTTTGATTTGATTTTGGCTTTTACTCTCGAGCAGTAATGTATTTTTCTCTCCATCAAATCGGTAAAGTGGCGCCTGGAGGGAAGGGTATACCCCGTGTGAAATGTGTTTCATCATCTCACGGAAACCTTGACACTCCACAATAGCAAGGGGTCTCATGTCCTTGACAATCATTTATAGGATGCTGTCTGACAGCTCAGCAGCCATCTGGGTTGTGCAAAATGCAAGTTTGTATTGTGGAAAACGTTTTCCACACTGCTTTGCCTTAATCTGAAAAAGAGATATAAAGATCATTAGAATAATAAGTGTGGCATATTTTAAAATGTGTCTAGTTTACACGGACTGCTGTGTAATAACAAACCCTATGTGAGGTGCTTAATCAGAAAAAATACTGGGCCTCAAATTCCTCAAGGATTTCTGTGACACAGATTGATTTAATCACTGTATGCCAACCCTTTCCCTGAGCAGGAGAATCCGTATTTTTACATTACTACTTGACTTAACTGCATATTACTCATGTTACAACCATTTTAAGATCATCGCTGGCAATGGCAAATGTATTTTAGCATCAGTGTGGGGCAAGCAAAGTAATTGAAACGATTTACAGACTAACAAACAATAGTCTGTAAACTAAGTTTAAGCCTTTTTTATTACTCGTTAAAGTAAACTGAAAATATAAATCGCCGAATAACAACTTTAGATGACTCATGTTGTAACATGTTAGCACTTAGCAGCGGTACAGAAATTTGTTAACATGGGAGCGATATAATAACATTTACAAAATCAATTTTACGTCCATAACAGAAACACGCATATCATGCTTGGGTTAACAAAGAATAAACAAGACTTACGGTGCTTTCTTGCTACCATCTAAAAGCACTCCAGGATGCTTTCTCTTGAGGTGCTCCTTCATAGCAGTGGTATGGCAATGAAAGGCCATTTCAATTTTGCATAGGTTACAGACCACGACATTGTTTTTGGGCCTCTTCTTTAAATACTTCCGTACTATTGAACCTTTCAGCCGACTTTTCTTTGGCGCAGCTTGTTCTTCATCTTCGACAATGCGTTGACTGGGCGCAGCCATCTTTAGATCTGAAATCATTGCGACGCGCCGACGCACTTTATTCAAATCGACGTATTTCCGTCATCGATTGCGTCGACGAGTCGTCCCAGCCCTAGTCTCCACTCCTATCCTATGGCCTGTAAATGGCATTTGAAATAGGTGTGACCAGCCTTTTTGTTGTGTTGTCAACGCAGAAAAAGCTAAACTTAAAACATGTCTTCTGTGGAATGTAGCCAAAAAACTATTTACGAACAAAACTGATTTCTGAAGACCGACTGACAGAAAGAAAAACAGTTTACATGTTCAATACTAATGTTCTAAGGATAGTAAATGAATCAATTTCAGGATTTACAATTAAACAATAACTTTAATTGATTTTCAAATGTTAATCACATTTAGGTTAGGAGTTTGAAAACATTGTAAAAACACATTTTAAAACCATTCAGTTCATTGTGGAGTAATATTAAAACATACAGTTCATCGTGAGGAGACATCAGTCATAACATCTTGAAGCTCATGTATCTTTAGCCTATAACTTAAGCAAAACGTTGTGGTTGTCTTTGCTTGCTAGTCTTACGTTAACAAGTCTTATGGCTTTCATCTTGTTTTTGTGCAGATTTTGAATGACCGCATGATTGCGCAAATAGAATGGTCCAGGTCCCTCCAACTCTGCTTTGCAGAGGATGAACTTCCGCTCTACATCCTCAATCTTGTTCCTGGATGGGAGGAAGAATGTGTTTGGCCCTCTGTCTAGGAACTTCATTACATACCGTTCACCCTCTGGTGGTACTGACTCGTTGAGCGATCGTGCGATGTAATATGCCGCCGGTTTTGTGAACATGACAGCATAGTACACGTCTCTCCACTGTGAAGATTGTGGTACAGGTTTCTGTATTCTCAATTGCATCTTTGCTCATTGCCTCATTGCCCACTTCCTCCAATGCATTTGCCTTCTCCAGAGGAGCCTTCTTGCTCTTGGTCTTGCCATCCTTTGGTTGGTTGTTTTTTGCTGCCTTCTTTTCACTTTCCTCTAGACGCAACAAGGCTTGTTCAGATGTTAGCGACTCACCATATTTTAGAGTGTTGATTGTCTGTCTTTTGGCTGGATTGCTCTTCTTGGTTGGCATGATGCGTTGCAGGAAGAAATCTTTGATGCCAATGCCTGAGGGTGAAGGGCTCAGTATGCAGACGTTGATGGCTCGGGTTGTGACATTTCATCATTTGCAGGCATTGCAACCTCAATATTGGTGATGTTGAGAATGTTGGACTCAGCAAGAGTTTCTACACTGAGGATAATCTGGGACATGGATTCTTTGCCCACAGATGTTGACCATGGGCATAGTTGTGCAGTTGGAGATGCAGCGGTGGCACGGGGTCCCACTAGAACGTTAAGTGCTGTTGTCCTGGCTGGGCGAGGTTGTACAGGTGGAGACAGAGCAACCACATGGGGTCCCAGAGGAGTATCGTTGCTTGTCATAGCTTCTGCCAGAGACTGTGGTTGTGCTTGGCCATCTTCCATGGTGAACGGTGTGCAGTCTTCTGTGATCACCCTGTCTGGATAGTAAGGATAAATACCAGTGCTTTTAAACCCACTCTTCCGATTCTCACCCATTAGACCCATCTCCAACACCACCTTCAGTTTGGATGGGAAATCCTCTTTTCGGATCTTGTCCCTGGTCACATGGGAGTGCCACCGCAGCTTTGTTCTCCACTGCCTCTTCACATCCCCGAAAACAGCTCGGTCGAGTGGCTGAAGAATGTGGGTTAGGTGAGAGGGCAGTCTCCGCAGTACCACATTGTTCTGTTTCGCCTTTAAGACAAGGCTGGGGGAGATGTGGGAAGTGTGTCCATCAAATATTAGCATTCGCGGGAATGCTAAGTTAGACCACCTCTCAGAATCCTTGAGGAAGAGATGTGAGAAGTAGTCCTCAAATACGACCCTCTCCATCTATCCATGGTCCGTCATGGCATAGCGGGCACCCTCTTGGCCACCCTCACATCAAGATCCATAGAGGTGTTTCCCCTTGTATACCACATAGGGTGGGAGGGTCTGTCCTGCTGCATTCCCTGTTATGCAGACCGTGATCTGTTCCCTCCCGCTCCCGCCCGTGTTTTGGTACACGTTCTTGCTGCCTCTCCTTGACAGGACTTTGCCTGTTGCCGGATCTGTGATGAAGCCGGTCTCATCTACGTTATAGATATTTTCAGGCTTATCCATGACATTGGCTTTTACCATCTTCTTTTCGAGGAGTACAAACCAGCCTCTGAGAATGGCTGGGTGAGATATGGCTTTTGCCCTTGCCTCTGGGAACTGTTCCGACTTCCTTATAGTCAGTTCCGGATGGTCCCGCATGACTCATTCAAACCATTTTCGTCCGGGTCTTCGGTCCTTGAAGGGAGTTTGAAGTTCCTTTGCTATCACAAACTCTTGAACGAGATCGAGAAGATCCGTCCGGGTAAAGCCCCAACCTAAGGACCTGAAGGGGTGGAGAATGACAAAGCATTAGTCCTGGACGCACGTGTGCACGCACACACACACGTATGCATGCACACACGCACGCACACACGTATGCATGCACACACGCACTCACACATGTATGCATGCATGCGTGTGGACACACACACACACACACACTTATGCATGCGCACACAAACATGTACATAGGCCACACATTGAGAACCACTGGATTAGGCAAAATCTAATTTTTCCTGACCTTTATATTAGGCTACCAACTGCTTCATACTATCTTTTTCTTAGCCTATCAGTCACTATAACCCTACCTGAAGACACTGAAATCTCCTGCTCTACCACTGGACTCGGATAGATCATATGTCCCTGTTGTGCATCAATGCTCAGCTGCTCCTTCACTCTCTGCCTCAATGACTTCCTGTCTACTCCATAACCTTTTGCCAGAGATGAAAGATTTTGCATTGTTCCCTCCCTCTACAGAGGGCATGCTTCTATCATGCGTGGGCATGAACTGTAGTTCTTTCGTGTTTCAGTCATCTCAAACTAAAACTCATCTGAAAAGTAAAGATTAAAAAATTATTATTAATGTTAGGACAGAATATAGGCCTATCCAGAATGAACTGACGTATGCAATATCACTGATATTTAAATATGGGTTTTTATTACCTGAATTATGGAGCTGATTCATCAAGTGAGGTCAAAATGGAAAATGGTTCAAAGGTCAAAAGGGAGAAAATCCCAATTGAAACACAGTCAAGTGGGCTTAATGGGAGCAGGTGAGCCTAAAGGGAACATCAGTGAATTTATGGTTAAAAGACAGAATATTTTATTCTACACACATGACATTATAAAAACAACTATATGAAATAAATCTATATATGGTGCACAAACATAACATGAAATGTATAAATTGATCATGCCGAGAAGTAATTAGCTATGCTCATTTACATCCACCCCAGAGTGTGATTTTTCTTCTTTTTTTTTGCCAATTTGTTTTTTGAAAAATAGATAAACATACACATTTATTGTCTATTTAACACTATAATAATATAAACTGCATACAAAAATGTAAACTATACATGCTTATCATGCTTTGTCATTGCAATGAACCATACTATGCGAATACTGTATTGATGCAGCATGTGGTCTTTTTGCTAGCATGCCAAAAATCATATTTTGATTTCAAAAGAAACAATGTTTCTAATTCAAGTAATATTCTAACATATGTCTTATTAAAAACACTAATCACTTAAATTTTGATAACAAAGGAGTACTTACCAAAAACAGGAGTAGAAATATGCAAAAAAAAATTATCTTCTGAGGGTACCAAAATCACAAGTGTTTTTGAAACTTTTTCTGGGATCAGCAGGCACATGTCACACGTGCTTCGATAACTCAATACAAATCTGATTGGCTTACAATATAAGTGTCATTTATGTTACAAGCAGCTTCACTGAAAGAAACATCACACAGCAAAAAATGATTATGTAATTTAGTTTATTTTTATTTGACTCAGAAGTTGCAAGTGGGCTTATCTGGTCATTGGCTTAAAGGGGACGTTTACCCTAGTTCATTACTCGATAAGGTGACAAGCTGCACTTATGGTAAAACTGGGTGCGCTGTACTTCGTTGGGTAATAGATTTAGAAACTATGACATAAGCAACATAAAATCTAATCCTAATAGTCTCCCGATTCCACTGCATACATTTGCTTTTTGTGAGAAGAGTGAGGCATATCAAGACAGCACTACTAGGTAGTCAGGGTTCCCATGCATTCTGGAAAACCTGGAAATTTAGTTTTCCAGTCATGGAAATCTGGAAATTGATTCAAAATGACCAAATGGAAATGATCTATGTTGTCCTGGAAAATGGTATTGCATTTTAGCTCCTCACCCAGATAACCTTCATAAACATGTTGGTGTTTGTTGAGGAGAGCTTTGTAAATAAACAATACATTGGCTGTCAGTGCTGATCACTGACAAAAAGAGGAGGCCAGACAACCTTATTGTACAGTTAGCATTGATGGGTGTAGTCATCACCTGTAATTAACCTGAGAGGCTTTATCATGAACCCTGCATCATTAAAGAAGTACGACTAAAACTAGGGTTCAATATGTCAATTCTATGCCTAACCGGCACAGTCACAGGATCTTATGAGACTGTGGTGGGTGGACCGCAAACTCAAATCTTGTACATTTTAAAGTTGTATGCATAAATCTGGTGCACTTTGAGAGCACTGAGGCTAGATCTATGATGAAATTTGTGCTCAAACTATTTTGTGCTTTAGTAAACAATTTAATCATAAGTATAAGGTTGTATAGGTCTAGATATGAATGGTGATGACACGGCAAAGAAGTCACACCAACAATGCATGGTAATTGATATGGAGTTTTTTTTGTTTCAGGGAGAATTCTAGTTTGGTCTAACTAAAGCTAATTGGAAAAAGTAGCTCAAATCACTTTGTAAAACAAATTATCAAATTCACAATATGTATGTGATACGAAATTGTGACATGTATGTCAGCAAAAATTTCGCTCGATTGAGTTTATTGCAATAAACTGCTGTGCATTCAATAGCGGCGAAGCCTTACCATTTTGCTGACAATTAATAGCCAAAATTTCAGTTTCATTTTCTTCATGCTAAGATAATTAAAGAATGTGTGCTTTGGATTGGTTTTGGAACATGAGATAGGTAAACCGTGTAGACCAGGGGTCTCAAACTGCTGGCCCGCGGGCCATTTACGGCCTCCCCTCCCCCTCCTTCCGGCCCGCACTTGGTGTCTATAATATAATCCAGCCCGGAAAATTACTTTTTAATTTAATTATTTTAAAATTTTATTTTTTCTAGTCTTTTCATACAAATTTAAACTACCCCTTCATATTATATTCCTGAAGAAAATGTAGTGTGCCCACAACGCATGTGCTGTATGCTGTAAGGATTGACTTTTGCTGTTACATTTAATACTGTATGAATGTAAAGGATTTAAAACAATAAAATGTGTATTCTGTAAGCCTATGTTTAATATAACTTATATACAGTATGTAACTGTATGAAACCGTATGCAATTAGACTGGAAGTCAAGGAAGCCGATTATATATAACGTATTTTAAAACCTCATAAAAATATATATTATATTTTATATATATATATATATATATATATATATATATATATATATATATATATATATATATATATATATATATATATATATATATATATATATATTTTATATGTATATAATAAATGTATTATAATATGTGTGTGTGTACAAACACATACGCCCATTGTAGCTCAATGACTGAACAACTTTAATCCATATGCTGTACTGAGTATTTAGATACCTTGATCTTAAGTCCACCATAAACAGTCATTGAGCTACAATTTGAATGGAAGTCAATGAGGCTCCATAGACCTCCATGCATTTCAGAAATCAAAAATTATAAATGATATCAAGATGAAACGTTCCAACTTTAATCAGTATGCTCTCCTGAGTATCTACATACCTCAAACATGTCTGTACTATAAATGGTCACTGAGCTACAACTTGACTATGGGAGAGGCACTCAAACTGTAAAAATGTCAAAATTATGGGATGTATCAATATGATATTTAGTATGTTGACTATGCTGGCCAAGCTGAGCAACATGCAGTTGGAACGGTGTTTGTAACATAAAAGCTGAAAAAGATGCTCCGCTAAGCATTTTCGATAGTGCCTCATACATCCCATAATATTTTCTGCAATTGTTGACATTGTATGATCCAGCATGTCAAGATGAGCATTTTGATGTTTGAACTGTGTGTCTATCTTAAACTCGGGGAGATAATCCAGTTTAAGTGGTGTATATGCAAATGAGGTCATCATTTACATATTTGCATAATTATAAAAGTGTTCATTAGATCCATGAGAAGTAATTTTTGGATGCGCCATGGTAACATGAACATTTGGACATAGTACATGTCGCATAAAATTTGTATGAGTAGCGTTTCAGCTTAGACGTCTAAAATGCATGTTAATTAATAATTAAATGTATAAATTATAAATGAGATTTTGAAAAAGCATAAATCTGCGTACCAAGACGCACGTGTGGATATATGAACCGTATGTGTAGCATGTACGGTTCTTGAGATCTAGCTCCCCCTTCGAAAACGTGTGTAAAAACGTGACATTTTTTGCAGTTTATTAAATATTATAGTAATATGTTACATATTTTGACGTCACAGTATAAAAAGCACACTCCTATGGACCAGGACGCACGTTTTAATGTATGAACCATGTGTGTAGCATGTACGGTTATTGAGCTACGGTTGTTGGAAAAAACGTACGGAAAAATCTATAATAAATATGCGAGAGTACAAGTGTGCCACTTTCAGTGGGCACACTAATTAACATTTAACTAGTGTTAACCAAAAAATGCAAACAGCAGTTTCTGTACAGTTTAAGTATGAAGAAAGGATGCTAGTAATGGAAATAAAAATATTTTTGAAATATTGCGTTTTCTCGTAGCATATGAACGTTGAAGTGGCCCTCCTATGAGATGACAATACCAGCAGTGGCCCCAAGACAATCTGAGTCTCAGACCCCTGGTGTAGACATTTAGCTAAACCTGACCAACGTTACTTATATTTAGGTAAACCGTGTAGACATTTAGCTAAACCTGACCAACTTTACTCATATTAAGTTAAACAGAACACTGAGTATGGGTCCGTGTACCTAAGTTTCAGTTGATTTTCATTTACAGTTCAGCGGGACAATTCATCATTCCAGGTCATTGTACATTTCCTACATTCTAAATGTCTGAACTTTAACACAACTCAAGATCCTTATGATGTAGTTTTCCTTTTTCAATGTTGTGTTTTAACTTGGTATCATTAAGGAGGCGCAGCTGAGTCTGCCCAGTTTGTCAATCAGCTCTACAAAATACAAAACTGTGCTGACAAACGGTGGGCGGATATTCATGTGAAAAGGGAACTGTGTATTAATAAAAAAAGCTGTCTGTCCTTCCCGTAAACATCTGTAGGCTAAACTTGTCCAACTTTGCAGTTATCTACAAACCATCGCTAATTATGTGATGCGTCAGTGATGACGCTCACATATTGAAATCGCAGTCATATTTTTCTTCTCATTATTAGGTCAACTTTTGGCTGCCCGCAGTTTTGAATCTATCGATTTTATTCTGATTTCATTTCATGCCGACATGTTTTTACCCTCTTTTACTCTTACCCTTGCGGGGGTGTTTAGGGGGGCATGGGGGTTTGCCCATCCAGTCTACATGTGTTTTGTGGACTTGGAGAAGGCCTACGACCGTGTCCCCCGGGGAGTCCTGTGGGGGGTTCTGCGGGAGTATCGGGTACCGGGGCCGTTGCTACGAGCCATTCGGTCCCTATATAACCGGAGTGAGAGTTGTGTCCGTATACTCGGCACAAAGTCAATTACGTTTTCAGTGGGTGTTGGACTCCGCCAGGGCTGCCCCTTGTCACCGGTTCTATTTGTGATTTTCATGGATAGAATCTCAAGACGTAGCCGGCGGGAGGGGTGTGTCCAGTTTGGGGACCTCAGAATTGCTTCTCTGCTCTTTGCACATGATGTGATTCTGTTGGCTTCTTCAGACTGTGACCTTCAGCATGCACTGGAGCGGTTTGCAGCTGAGTGTGAAGCGGTCGGGATGAGAGTCAGCACCTCCAAGTCTGAGGCCATGGTTCTCTGCCGGAAAACGGTGGAGTGCTCTCTTCGGGTTGGGATTGAGTTGCTGACCCAAGCGAGGGCGTTCAAGTATCTCGGGTTCTTGTTCACGAGTGAGGGAAAAATGGAGCTTGAGATTGACAGGCGGATTGGTGCAGCATCAGCAGTAATGCGGGCGTTGTACCGGGCCGTCGTGGTGAAATAGGAGCTGAGCCGAAAGGCGAAACTCGCGGTCTACGTTCCAACCCTCACCTATGGTCATGAGCTTTGGGTAGTGACCGAAAGAATAAGATCGCGAGTACAAGCGGCTGAAATGTGTTTCCTCCGTAGGGTGGCTGGGCTCAGCCTTAGGGATAGGGTAAAGAGCTCGGTCATCCGGAGGGAGCTGGGAGTAGAGCCGCTGCTCCTTCGCGTCGAAAGGAGCCAGATGAGGTGGTACGGGCATCTGATTAGGATGCCTCCTTGGCGCCTCCCGTTGGAGGTTTTCCAGGCACGCCCTACTGGTAGGAAACCCTGGGGTAGACCCAGAACACGCTGGTGAGATTATATATCTCGTCTGGCCTGGGAACGCCTCGGGATCCTCCAGGAGGATCTGGAAAGTGTTGCTGGGGATAGGGACGGCTGGAATTTCCTGCTGAGCCTGCTGCCACCGCGACCTGGCTCCGGATAAGCGGCGGAAATTGGATGGATGGATGGATGTTTGGCGTAATACCGTTTAATAACAATTCATTTTATTTATACAGCGCTTTTCTAACACCCAAAGTCGCTTCACAGCATCAACATAGATAACATGACACAAATAAACAATTAGACAGAAATAGTAAAACAGACAGCAATTATAACTATATGTAAGCAAATGGATAGTATCATTAAAAGAAAGGGACTGGATTCTAAACAGAGTTAACTAGGGTATGCTAGGATGAAAAGATATGTTTTAAGGTGGGTTTGAAAGATTAACAGTGAGTTGGAATTACGAATTAGAGGAGGGAGAGAGTTCCAAAGTTTAGGTGCTGCCCTAGAAAATGCACGCTCCCCAAAAATGCTTCAGTTTTGCTTTTGGAATGACCAATTGCGCGTCTGCAGCGGAACGTAGTGTCCGAGTAGGATGGTAAGGTTGGAGCAGTTCAGTGAGGTAGAGAGGGGCCAAATTGTGTAAAGCTTTGTAGGTGAGGAGAAGAATTTTGTAGATGATGCGCTCGCTGATCGGAAGCCAGTGAAGGTTAAAAAGTACGGGGGTCATGTGCTCAGAAGATTTTGTGGAGGTGAGAAGCCGAGCCGCAGAGTGTTGAACCAGTTGGAGTGTATGGAGAGAGGTTGCGCCGATGCCGAAAAGCAGTGAGTTGCAGTAATCAAGACGGGAGAAGATGAATGAGTGAATGAGTTTGGCAGCTGCACTCTGGGAAAGGGATGGTCGGATTTTAGCAATGTTTCTAAGATGGAAGAAGGATATTTTGACCATGTTATTGATAGGAGCTTTAAACTAAAGTGTGGAATCCATTAATACGCCAAGATTGCGTGCTAAAAGGGAGGGGGAGACTAAGACCATCAATGGAGATTGAGATATTGTCAACTTTAGTTAGGGTGTGTTTGGTGCCAATTAAGAGGAGTTCAGTTTTATTGCTGTTCAGTTTGAGATAGTTTTCCTGCATCCAGTGGTTGATTGTAGATAAGCAGTGTTCAATATAGGGAAGTGGAGGATTATCGAGTGAAGTGGTGCTGATGTAGATCTGTGTGTCATTGGCATAGCAGTGGAAATTGAAGTTGAAATGTCTGATAATTTGACCAAGAGGAACGATTTAGATTATGAACAGGAGGGGCCCCAGGACTGAGCCCTGAGGAACACCCTGTGTGACTGGGGATGTATCCGAAGTGAATCCATTAAGTGACATGAATTGATGTCTGTTTGTGAGATATGACTGAAGAAGAGAGTGCGGTGCCCTCATACCCAACAATTTCAGCCTAGAAATAAGTTGTGTGTGACACACTGTGTCAATGGTTGCACTAAGGTCTAACAGTATGAGGATGTTGAGGGCCCCAGCATCAGCAGAGGTGAGGAGATCGTTGGTAACCTAATGAGTGCCGTTTCTGTGCTGTGGAATGTGCGAAAACCAGACTGAAGGGGCTCAAACAAATAATTGGCAGATAGAAATTGTTGTAACTGAGATGCAATAATGCGTTCCAAGGTTTTTACAAAAAAGGGTAAATGAGCTATAGGGCGGTAGTTTTCAAGAATGGTTGTGTCTATGGCAGATTTCTTTAGGATTGGAGTAACAGAAGCAGTTTTAAAGACTGATGGAAAAACTCCTTGGGTGAGTGATGAATTGAACAAGTTAGTTAGGTGCGGAAGTAAAGTAGGTAAACATGATATGCAGAGGACAGTTGGAAGAGGGTCAAGAAGATTGGTAGTATGTTTAGATGCCATGATTACTTTTGAGACATGTGCAGAGTCAACTAGGGTAAATGAGGAGAAATGGTTGTCAGAGGTAGGCAGTAGAACGTCACCCATACCAGGGGACACTGTGGCTGCGCCAGAGGGAGGTTTGGAGTTCAAGGAGGAGTAAATGTTAAGTATTTTGTCATTGAAACACTGAAGGAAGGAATTGGCGAGCTGGGTGGAGGAAGTAGACATGGTGTCCTTGCGGAGTTGAATGAGTTTGCTCACAGTGGAAAAGAGGGTCCGAGCATTGGAATTTGGAGCATTAATGCTGGCAGAAAAGATGAACGTGCAGCAGTGAGTGCATCTCTGTAAGAACACATGTGATGATGAAGAGATTTCAAGTGAACAATGAGTCTTGTCTTTGAGCACAGTCGTTCAAGGCGGCGGCCAGCCTGCTTCATTGTTCAAAGTTCTGAAGTGAACCAGGGGGATGAGGAATTAAATGAGACAGTTTTTGTTTTTAAAGGAGCCCGTGTGTTTAGTGAGGTAGACAGAGTGGTATTAAGCAAGTCAGCCAACTGATCTGGGGAGACAGTGGCAAGTTCTGGGCTAATGGGAGCACCAATTACATCAGCCAGAAAAAGGGGGTCAACAGCTTTGATATTACGGAAAGAGATTGATCTTGTGTGGGGAATTCTGACAGACTTAGAGTGAAGGGTGAACTGGATAATGCTATGGTCAGACAAGCGAAAGTGGGAGGGGAAATCTTGAGAAATAGTTAGACCAGTAGAGCAGACAAAGTCAAGGATATGACCTTTGGTATGGGTTGGGAATGTGACATGCTGGGTAATATTAAAACAGTCTAATACATCAGATAAATCAGACTGTTTTGAGTTAGGTGAGTCCATGTGAATATTGAAGTCTCCAAGCACTATTAGACGTGGGGAGAGAGATGAAGCAACAGCGAGCAAGTCAGAAAATTCAGACAGAAATGAGACATTTGGTTTGGGTGGACGATATACAACAAATATGACAGTTGAAGAAAAACAAATAAAGAGCCAGCAAACTTGCAGAGTTCTAGACAGTTCTAGCAGGCTTTAAATGCAGTATATTCAAATGATTTGACAGATTAGGTTGATGGGAGTAACAGTAACGTTAGTATTGTAAATGACAAAAAGACCACTCCCTCGACCAGATAGGCGAGGTTTACAGATGTAATGGTAATTAGGGGGGGCAACCTGGTTAAGGACCAAAAATTCCCCAGGCTGTTGCCAGTTTCACAAAAAAAAACTGAAAATCCAGGTGATTGTCCAGTATGAATTGACAGAGGGGTAGGGCTTTATTGCTAAGAGACCGGGTATTTAACAGGGCAAAGCTAAATTTTGACGATGCAGTCTTGGACAAGTCAGTAGAGGGAAATATCCGCAGGCAGCCGTAACTAATAGGGCGGTGATGGTGTGTGAGAACAGAGGGGCGAAAAGTAGTCCAATGACGGGATGCTGCAGCCACCAGAGTAGTACACAGTCCGGTTACGACTTGAGCCGCGGGGAAGATAGAGGTGGTGACGGAGAATGCCAGCTGAGCGTAGTGATATATGTGAATCCAGGGGGAGACGGCAGGTATATGACAGACATCGTAGTTCAAATGAAGGGTATTTTATAATCTGGAGGCTGAGTAGAGATAACTGGAGCCGTAGGGGGAAGTATTAATGGAGGTGGAAACGCCATCAGTAGGAACAAGGTGCTACCGACGGACCAACACATGACATCCAATGACTAGCGAACTAGCGAACACTGACGCTACCCGCCAGCCGTGAACCAAGCTAGGACAGGCAAGAAACCCCAATACATAGCCTTTTCCAACCAAGAAAATCAAACCCTGAGAAAGCGGTTACTTAAACCAGAGCGATTACGACAGGGGGCTCAGCCTAGCAAATTAGTTGAGGCTAACTTACCAAACTGGAGCCAGTAAGAGGAGAGTGAACAGAGCGATACCATACACCCAGTCAGTAAACACGGGAAAGGGGGGTGCACAGAGTTATCTACGCCAGGCCAGAGTAGATAATCGACGGGGAGACAGTAGGTCCTAAGGGTAGGAAGAGTCGGGTGCAGGTGATGATCATAGTCCATAGTGAGTGTTGAATCAGAAAAATAAATAAAGTACCGACAGGTCAGGAGAAATGAGCAAACTGACAAATAACAAAACAAGGACAGGAACTGACAAAAGCACGAGCAAACAGAGGTAGCAAGGGAGAAGCAGCAGTCAAGCATGACGCCAGCGTGCTCTCACCATGCGCGTGTAAATAACTAAATGATTGGTTCACGTTTTACATTTGTGATGCGTCAGTATGACGCACGCATCTTATCGCAAAGTCATTCTTATGTGATGCGTCTGTATGAAGTTAACGTTTTGTTATCGCTTAGTCATATTCTTATGTGATGCACACATCTTGTTACGCCAAGTCACTATTATTATTGTTTCGTTATTGTTACTAATTATTATTATTATTATTATTATTATTATTTTTATTATTAGGCCTGTTTTTGGCTGCTTAACTATGCCCGCAGTTTTGTTATGTTAACTTAAGACTAGCTAACGTTAGGCTCCATGTAAATAATGTTAAGGCACCATAAATGATAGCTTACTGCAATTTGCTAACTGAAAAACAGCATTAGGTTAGGACACCTCACGCTACTGTGCTTAGCCATACATAGTGGGAGTACCTTCAACGAGTTCATTGTGCCGTGCTTATACCGCTGCTTACTGCATGTGAATTCTATTTAAGTGGACATTGCCAGAAGCGTTAAAATGAAGATTGAGCTTACATGAGGAGGTAGGGGAGACGGGGGACGGTTGCAACACCTTTTGCATTTCTCTGTTACTCAAGAGACTAATTGACATAGACCAGCCAAACTTGTATATGATAAACTTATATCTGTCTTCTAATTACACATACAATTTAAAGTTGACTACATATGACATATACTTCACAATATTTAAATGAATAGAAGAAGTCAGCCAGGGTTGGGGACAGTTGCAACATGTTAAGAATAATTACAGTTCACTAATTAGTCTTCGCTTACTGGTAATACTGCAAATCAGCATTAGGGTAGGACACCTCATGCTACTGTGCTTAGCCAGACATGGGTGGGAGCTAACCGTCAACAAAAAATGGTAATAGTTCATTTTGGTAGATAGCCTAAATTAATTATAAATAAACACAACAAAGCTACTAGCATTATATTGAATTATTTGTTTATTATTTTAGGCTACTAAAATAACACACTGCGCTGACCAGCTTGCTCTATTCCAATTCCAATCAACTGGTGATCCCAGCAGAATATATATTGAGGAGTATACAAAATAATTTTAAAATCGTTTTTTGTCCTATTTTATAATAACCAACGGGACCGTTAACTGTTGTCTGCTGAGTGATTTTCGAACATAGTTCACATGCCTGTGATTTCAAAAACACGTAAATGGTCTATTATTAACTTAAAACTAGGGCTGAACGGCTTAATTGAAATCGCGATTTGAGACAATGCAATTAGCAAATCATAAAAGCTGCGATTGAAGTTAGCTCGTTTAATCAGGGTTTAAACTGTCAACGCTTACAGGAATGCATGCCATCCTCGTGTGACAGTCATGCTCACCAATCAGATGTGCCCTGCTGTTCACGTACAAATCATGCTCACCAATCAGAAGTGGCCTAATGCGACTACGTATACGCCCACCAACAACACCATACCCAAGGAAAAAAACTCGTCAATTTAGCGTCTTTCACTACATTTAGCGATTTTTCAAACCCTCCTGTCTTTATTTCTAAAAGGTAAATGGCAACAAATCTAGCAACCTATTCAGACCATCAAGGAAAACGTGAGAAATCTATTAAACTGCAATTTATTCCCATGCATTCTGCTCAGAGTAATCGCATGTTAGAGCGGTCAGCTCTCTTTCCTTCGCTCCCTCTTACACCGTGCGCAGGCAGCCAGTGTTTCAGGCAGGAGATAATTTACAGAAAGGTCCTATTTTCTAGATTTGTTTTATTACTTTATTTAACTTACTTAACAGTGATAGGTTTTGAGATAATTGTTCTATGTTTGATTGCTCTACGTTTTATGCCAAATACTTAGCCTATTTATTGTTGAAATTAATTCATATCTTTTCAGTTCTCATCCTTGCACTAAAAGAAAGTGCAGGTAATATTTTGATGGTATAGCATCTCCGGTGGTAATGCTTCATCACATGTTTTAAAAATATTACACAGTGAATATTAAACTGAAGCTTTACTTTAAAAAGAATATGTATATCGCAAATCAAATCGCAATTGCAATATCGGTCAGAAAAATCACAATTAGATATTTTCCCCAAATCGTTAAGCCCTACTTACAACTTTGCTGCAGTCATAGTTCAAACAAAACATTTAGGCTATTTATTAGACCAAATATATTAGAATATACCAATCTGATGTGATCACACTTCGTCAACTTTTGTGTTTAACACAAAACACACTGAGCATGCTAGCAGACAACCTGGAGAGAAAAAAAAAGTATTCCTACCGTTTGTGAGATGCCTTGCTTGTTGACCTGTGATAAGTAAATAATTGGAGCAAATTTTGCATTCTATTTCATTATCTTTTTTTTATAAAATGTTTCCACACTGAGGATTTCTTCCACATGGTGTCAACAATTAGCCTAGTAAACATTGAATAAGTTTCGCCAGTCTTCTAAACAGTCTAAATTTGGGGGAGTTCAAAGTTCTGAAAACGGGGGTGTTTTGACTGTCTTAAGTCTTATAGTCTATTTAACCATACGATTATTAATGTATTTAATACATTTTAGTTAACGTATTATTCATAATGAATGTTCTGATGTTAAAATACATCAGGTTTGCATGTCTCTTCCATTCCGAAAATAACGGTTTAAAAAGTGTTATGAAATTCATACCAGCGATTTAATTGGCCTATGAGAATTTGGGCGACCAAGAGCATGTCCACCAGTTAATCAGTTAATCGAACAGAAGGTCTCCTACAGCCCTACTACATGTGAGTTACTTAGTCATACTCACATTTCAATATACACAGGATAGGATGTTAGAATATCCGTTATGCTATATTCCAAGATGAGCACTTCAAAAGACAATATTTTAGAATGGGCTGGGGTTGAGAGCAGATATGTCATTGGGGTTTTCAAGTGGGCACCCTCCATCCCAGATGTTTCATTAATTTGAGCCCACGACACCTCCAGAAGGCTTAACGGTGAGCAATGACATCTCAGAGCCACCTCTTTATCCGCTCTCGGCACGGCCAGATATTTAACAAATTTTTATTTTATTTTATTAAGTTGTTTCAACTGCTTCCTTTCCACTGTGCCCCTTTCAAGTGTCTTTTTTAGATCTATGTTAATAGAGTCCCAAACATTCTTTTCAAACATTCTAATGGCCACTTTACTTTAGGTTTTTTGTGCCTGATTGGGCTCTACCACCTTATCCCCTTGTCTTTCGGTGCTTGTCTGTGCCTCCTCAGTGCTGGAGTTGTTGATGTCCTGCGGACTTTGGTTTGTGTCCAGCCGCTGGCCTTCATTCAACTTACTTGCTTGACTCCTTAAAAAGTACTGGTCAATGCGATGCTCCTGCTTCTTCCTACTTAGGCACCCTTTCTTTCTTTGGTGTATTCTCAGGCCCCTTACACTAAGTATTGTCAAATTTTGCATCTTGAGTTTACCATGTTATAACCTGAGCACATTTTCTTATGCTAAATGCAGTTCCTTTAAGTGTTTCTGGATAGTTTCTTTTGTGTTTTTATTATTTGAAATCAATCGTAAGTACATATGCATAAAGCAGGCATTTTTTGTCCTCCCCATGTTGATAATATTATCAAAAACCTGAGATTTCCAATTTATGGTATATTTTGAAGAGATGTGCGATTAACTATGGACTTGTGTTGTCATGATACCAAAATTATGACTTCGATACGATACCTGCCCTAAGTATCTCGATACCGATACAGAAACAACAAAAACCTAAAACATTAGGAAAAGTAATGGAATAATAGATGAACATTCCCACAGGTCCTTGAAATCCTTAAGTTTGTGAATTTGAGAGAGAAAAAAAATCAAGGCCTTGAAGGTTTTTGAACATTGACATTAATAGACATGGGTCACTGAAAGTGCTTGAATTTATATATCTGCAGGAATAGAAATTGAAATTCTATGCGAATGAATAGAAATTTAAGTTATTCTGATACTTTTTACTTAAATTGTGCAGTGTTAAGAGTAAGCAAAAATGTTAAGGATTCACACGTTGTGATCTTCTATAAAGCCTGCTAGTTCTCATTATAAAAAGGGTCAGTGTTGTAACAGGAATTAACCTTGATCCGTATGTCAAAGTATGCCGGGTTGGGTTCTTGAATTTGAGGGTATTGGACCTGGAAAGTCCTTAAGGTCCTTGAAATAGATTTTTAGGAAAGTATGGAAACCCTGATGAAAGAACAAGGAACTCTATTTTTATATCAATAACCCTTTTATCATGTTTCAATACTTTGATATTTCAGTTTGATTACCATTGCCAGTAATGATTGAGAATTAATGTGTAAGCCTGATTTTCAGCAGCATACAATGTTAAATGGCAAGTTAGCTCAAACTAAGGCTAAAGCCAAATTAAACACACATTGCCCTTAATTGTCTCGTCGAACTCGCTTGTCACAAAATAAATCACACTTGTATGACTTGGATAACAATTACATGCCCTCATATATCACATTCGCTAACCTGTTGTTCTTTAAATTCTTTGAACAAGTCGGCATGTCTGGCGAGATGCTTATCTAAGTGCGACGTTTTAAAACATTTTACAGGGCACTACAGGCTTCGTGTTGTACGTGGGCTTACCCTCACCATCTGCTTATGTTGCTGCATGTGTGTGCCTTGTCAATAAGCTTTGCACAGTTGGCGAAAGCACTTGTGTTTTAAGTTGCAGCCATGCCTCTCGCTCAGTCTCAATGAAAGCTACAGCGTGCACGAGAGAAAAAAACAGTTGGCACCCCACCTTTGCCTGAAGGGCTTGTGAGTGGAAACGGATCGCTGCACACACACTGCCCTGCTGTCACATCAAAGCAACTCACAGGAAATACGGCTCTTATTAAAATATTGTCATTCTTAAAGTACCGGTACTAATAATATGGGGTATTGCGCTAACTTTATAGTATCGGTACACCGTGCAACACTACTATGGACACCCATGTGATTAATCGCAATTCAAATTTGAATCGTTTGACAGCGCTATTTTTAATATAAAGTGTTTATAATTACATTTGTTTACTTCATTTCCTGGGCAAGCCGACAAGCCTGAACGCAAAGCCCATATGTTGTGTTTGTATGTAACATTGCAAACCTAGCATCCCCTCTGCTGTGTTTGTACCCCTGCAATGGCTTTTAAACCATCTAGGGTCAAACCCAGTGGTCTGGTGTTTTGAGGTTTACTAAAACAAATTGTGGTAATTTTACCTTAAATCACTAATTGGCAGCTCCCAAATAAATAAATCATGTGTTCACCCTTTTCACTCCATTTCCACCATTGAATGAAATTAAGTTGGCAAGATAGGACATTTTAACTATTTAAAACACAATTAATTGATTTAGCTCCAGAGCTGTCACTTTAATTACAACAATTTAATAAAAATGAACACCATGCTTAATACTATGCAGTTCAGTTTGGTTTTGTTCTTTTAATTCATACAGAACTGTCTCTTAAATTTGTTTTTATTATTTTACATTTTCTTTTTAGATTAATGAATTTGTGGATGCCAGAGACTTGAACATGGGCGCTTGGTTTGAAGCTCAGGTCTTAAACGTGACCAAGACTACACAAAACCATTCAGAAGAGACTGGTGCTGATGATAAACCTGAAAAGGAGGACACTTACTACCATGTTAGATATGAAGAGTGAGAATCTTTTAAAACTATTTCACATGCGCCACATTCACATAAACCATATTAAAATATGATGAAAATAGGTCAGGATCTCTTTGGAAGTGGTGCTTGTGGTTTTGCTACACTAATAAGTTGGCTGACCTAACCTGTTGTAACCACAGCTGAAATGTTACTTGTCTCACTATTTCTTGATTGCCTCAATATTTATGAACTGAAATAACTTGTCCTACGGGAAGTAACAGTGACTTGTAGATATAACTTCATAAAAGAGTAGGTCAACTTCTCAGTAATGGTTGTTCTGCTGTTAGCCATATGTATTTGTTGTAAATGTAAATGTCCACAAACACCGATATTTATTTGTTGTGGTGTTCAATTATCTGATTGACTGTTGGCTAAAGAAAGCATTGGTGCATATGAAAATACTAATGGTGTGTGTGTTCTGTTCATCCAGCTACCCAGAGAATGGGGTTGTGCAGCTGATCGCGAAGGATGTGCGCCCACGGGCCCGTACAGTGTACCAATGGCACCAGCTGGAAGTGGGCATGGTTGTGATGGTTAATTACAATCCAGATGAGCCCAAGGAGCGTGGCTACTGGTACGATGCCGAAATCCAGAAGATAAGGGAGACTCGCACTGTACACGAAATCTATGCCAAGATACTGCTCGGGTTAGTGCTCTTCTGTTCTCTTCTTCCATTTTGATCTAGACTAGCTAAACCTGATGAGAATTGCCTTATTTACTATTACACATCACATGTATCAGGAAATTGCTTGAAAAACTGCATGTTTTCACAGACTCTGCAGTATAACAATTCTATGGATAATAATGATAGGAGGAGTAGTAAAAACAGTAGTAGTAGTAGTAACAGTAGTTGTAGCAGCAACAATAATAGTAGTAGTAGTAGTAACAACAACTTAGGGATGGGCATTTTAGGCCATATCACTATTTGAATATTCTCTCTTATTTCGGTTAATCAATTAACCGAAATAAAAAGATTATATGAAAAAATATATATATATTATTAAATTTTGTTGTTTTTATTTTTCGCTGTAGCACACTTGTAATGTAGCCTGAAAGGCTTCAGTGATCTGGCCTTCGCTAAATAAACACTCCTTTTCCAATTTCTGCACATTTTTTACTCTGCTCAGAGATCAAAGAAAATCGGTCCAAATGTGTCAGAGTGTCTGCGCTATAAAGGGCATGTGTTTGCATCGGTGATCCGGCGCACTAGCTAAGAGTGCTCTCATGCCTTCAGTTCGCGCTGCCGGCAAGTTTAAACTGCTTGTGTGGAAAGCAGACAAAATTGATGTAATGCATTGAAATTGTGCTTTTTCTTTCAACTTTTTACAAATTTCAATGGCATTGGTGTGCACGTTATAATAAACAGTATTTAATAAAAATAGCTTATGAATAATATTTGAATAAATAACTGCAACTATATTCGAATATCCACATTTTAAAAAAGTCGAGTAT
The DNA here is from genome assembly GCA_026901105.3 of Galaxias olidus. Classification (NCBI taxonomy): domain Eukaryota; kingdom Metazoa; phylum Chordata; class Actinopteri; order Galaxiiformes; family Galaxiidae; genus Galaxias; species Galaxias olidus. The sequence continues at coordinate 41,072 of JAPMUY010001663.1, read as the reverse complement.
TCGAGTAACCGTGCCCATCCCTACTTTACATAGCGACTTTCAAAACAGGGTTACAAAGTGCTTTACAATAAAAATACCAGTAAAATAATAAAATTGAATTAAGACAGTAAAATAAACAAAAATAAACAAAATAAAAAGCGGCGGTTAAAAGGCGGCGGTTAAGAGAAAGCCTTAAGATAAAAGTGAGTTTTAAGAAGTGATATAAAAGAGGAAACTAAGCAAATAAATACAGTGCATCCGGAAAGTATTCATACCCCTTCACTTTTTCCACATTTTATTATTTTACAGCCTAATTCCAAAATGGATTAAATAAAAAATAATTCTCAACATTCTACACAATACTGTAGTAATGACAAAGTGAAAAAGGTTTTTTAGAATTTTTTGCAAATGTATTAAAAATAAAATATCACATGTACATAAGTATTCACACCCTTTACTCAATACTTTGTTGAAGCACCTTTGGCAGCAATTACAGCCTCAAGTCTTCTGGAGTATGATGCTACAAGCTTGGCACATCTATTTTGGGGCAGTTTTTCCCATTCTTCTTTGCAAATCGTCTCAAGCTCCATCAGGTTGGATTGGGGGCGTTGGTGCACAGCCATTTTCAGATCTCTCCAAAGATGTTCAGTCGGGTTCAAGTCTGAGCTCTGGCTGGGCCACTCAAGGACATTCACAGACTTGTCCTGAAGCCACTGCTTTGTTATCTTGGCTGTGTGCTTAGGGTCATTGTCCTGTTGGAAGGTGAACCTTCGCCCCAGTCTGAGGTTCAGAGCGCTCTGGAGCAGGTTTTCATCAAGGATCTCTCTGTACATTGCTGCATTAATCTTTCCCTTGATCCTGACTAGTCTCCCAGTCCCTGCCGCTGAAAAACACCCCCACAGCATGATGCTGCCACCACCATGCTTCACTGTAGGGATGGTATTGGCCAGGTGATGAGCAGTGCCTGGTTTCCTCCAGACATGACGCTTGGCATTCAGGCCAAAGAGTTCAATCTTGGTTTCATCAGACCAGAGAATTTTGTTTCTTATGGTCTGAGAGTCCTGTAGGTGCTCTAACTCCATGCAGGCTGTCATGTGCCTTTTACTGAGGAGTGGCTTCCGTCTGGCCACTCTACCATAAAGGCCTGATTGGTGGAGTGCTGCAGAGATGGTTGTCCTTCTGGAAGGTCCTCCCATATCCACAGAGGAACACTGGAGCTCTGTCAGAGTGACCATCGGGTTCTTGGTCACCTCCCTGACCAAGGCCCTTCTCCCCTGATTGCTCAGTTTGGCTGGGCGGCCAGCTCTAGGAAGAGACCTGGTGGTTCCAAACGTCTTCCATTTGCGAATGATGGAGACCACTGTGCTCGTTGGGACCGTCAATGCTGCAGAAATTTTTTTGTACCCTTCCCCAGATCTGTTCCTCGATACAAGCCTGTCTCGGAGGTCTACAGACAATTCCTTGGACTTCATAACTTGGTTTGTGCTCTGACATGCACTGTCAACTGTGGGACCTTATATAAACAGGTGTTTGCCTTTCCAAATCATGTCCAATCAATTGAATTTACCACAGGTGGACTCCAAGTTGTAGAAACATCTCAAGGATGATCAATGGAAACGGGATGCACCTGAGCTCCAATTTTGAGTGTCACAGCAAAGGGTGTGAATACTTGTGATATTGAATTTTTTTACTTTGAAAACATTTGCAAAAGATTCCAAAATACTTTTTCCACTTTGTCATTATGCGGTATTGTATGTAGAATGTTGAGATTTTTTATTTATTTAATCCATTTTGGAATTAGGCTGTAACATAATAAAATGTGGAAAAAGTGAAGGGGTATAAATACTTTACGGATGCACTGTACGGCAACATCTTTTTGGTTTGTTCTTGTTATGTATTCACATGCAGAGACTGTAATGACCATACTTGAGGTCTGTCCTTATAATAGGGATGCTGGAGATTCTTTGAAAGACTGCCGGATCATGTTCCTGACGGAAATTTATAAAATTGAAGAGCCTGGTGCTGCCGATGGATCTGAGAGCCCTCTAAAAAGTCAGTCAATTTATGATATTCTGAAGTGACAAGTATTTCTCTGTGTTCAACCACTTGCACAGTATTGTTTATGTTGAAATTGAAAGTGTGAAGTTTCATGTGTAATAGGATCAAATGGACCAGAATGCAAGCATTGCAAGGACAACCCCAGTAAGAACTGCCGCTGGTGTAACTGTCATGTCTGTGGCATTAAACAAGATCCAGACAAACAGTTGCTTTGTGACGAGTGCGACATGGCCTTTCACACCTACTGCCTGAATCCCCCACTAACCACAATCCCTGATGACGAGGACTGGTTAGTTGAGCGTTATTCAAAATTAGGGGCTGTGGCCTAATAATGTGCAGTCTGTGTACTAAAAAGCCAGCCTTTAAAGAAAATCTGTTTTCCAGGTATTGCCCTGATTGTCGCAATGATGCCAGTGAAGTGGTTCTTGCTGGAGAAAAGCTAAAGGACAGCAAAAAGAAGTCAAAAATGGCATCCGCAAGTTCAACCAGCCAAAGAGACTGGGGCAAAGTAAGGAATCCCATGTGGCTACTAGGGATGGAACGATATTATATTTTCACTGCATGACAATTGTTTAAAAATTTCCTAATCTTTTAATTATACTGAAGCCCATTGTATAAAACAAACCAAAAATATGTTGCTGTGTTTATTCCACTTTGAAATAATTTTATTGTAAACCATTAACTGGGAACAACGTTTTATGAAATAAAGAAAGAATAATTTTTTTAAACAAAGTTCAATCTTGATAAAATGTAACACTAACTCCTTATGACCTTATTTCTAGTACAGGTTATTATTGGACGATGGTCTCCAAGATGAGACGTCCTATTTGAGATGTTTCTTTTGGCTGATACACATACCATATATTATGGGTAGCAAAAGTATTCCCATACAGCAAATTTAAGCGGCTATTTTGGTAGGTAGGCTAGGGGCTCGCAGTGTGTTGTTTCCCATTTTCAGTGCTGAATTAGCTGTTTATTGGAATAGTATTTAATTGATTGTAGGCCACTGACAAGGGCATGCAAATGAGAATTTCAGATAGGGCACTGTTCTAAAGCGAATTATTAATTTCCACATTACTTTGCAAGTTTATTTGAACATAGTTAAGCTAGTAGCCCAACTCTACAATCACTCTGCCATCTCAATCAGCTAAAACAAAGAGGGCAAATTGCGCCTGCCGTTGGTAAATTGACTTTTTCCCTCTTTGTCTGGCGTTGGATGAAACAGGGACAACGCTCTCAATATTGGTTGAAATGTTTTTATTCTATAACAATGAAGAATCTCCTTGTCGCTAGACTATCTGACATAGGCTACAATAGGCGTAATTCGCAGCAGTTTTTAAGTTCTATTTATTGAACAGCTTTTATTACAATAATAAATTCGGTCCGATTGTCCTAATTGTTCATCTACAAATTATTATACAAGTCATTGTTTCCACACACAGCCTGGTTAACAATGAAATTGCTACCTAGCCTCAATGCTTTGCAACGTGATGACGGGCAAATTGACACAACGGCCAAAGTTTGCCTACTTTGCATACAATAAGGAAAAAAACATCTTTTATAGTGCAGCTTAGTAATCGATTTTGAAGGACAGTGTGCTAGTATTCTAGTAATTTTATTTATTAGATACAGTTAAGAGTGAGAGGAGAAGACTGAGTTGACTCGGATTTAAACCCAACAGGAAACATATAGGCTATGTGCATTGTAGGCGGTGAACTTTACCACTATACCAGTTTGGGCCACTCAATACAAAACTAAATAGCCTTCTGTAGGCTAGGTTATAATATAGCCTACTGTCTGCAACTTTGTCAAGGGCTGTTTTTTCTGTCTCTGTCTGCCTGTGAGCCGGGGTGCACTGCCTTACGCAACACCATAATAACTGTGGATCTGTGGATTTGGGATGTCACGATACCAGAAATGTTGTAGTCTATACCAGGTATGTCAAGATACCAGAAATTTTGTAGTCGATACCAGTGAAATTCCACGATTCTCGATACTCAATTCCATACCATGGTAAAAAAAATAAACAACAAATTTAAATCCCATATACTTCAACATACATACACTCCTTTTTAAAAAAATTACAAAAAACAGTGGCATGTAGACTTCAAGCAAAAAAAAAATCATAATTCCAAAAAATAACAGTGGCAATTCAATTATTTAAAACAAACAATACTGATGTTAATTACAAACAATACACTTTTAATGCTAGCACATTATTTCAATTAAGGATGCACCGATTGTGAAATTCTGTGCCGATGCTGATGTTTAAAATAACAATTTGGTCGATGGCCGATGTTTTAAGGCCTGTTTTGTTTTTGTTATTTATTCCCCCTTTTGTGCCAGGGAATCAAAGAAATATTCATAATAAAAAAATTATTGAACTTTTGAATAGGGATGTTAATCTTCATTAGAATTTAATCGATTAAGGGATTCAAATTAAACTTAAATTGAACAGTTTGCGAACGGTCTCGTCTTTTGGTTGAAATTCACGGCGCATGTGTGTTTGTATCCCGTATATGTGTTCTGTGCATTTTTAAGAAGTATTTGTTTGAGTGACGTCATCACATTGCTATTGGAGATGCTAGTTTGTCGTTACAGCTAAAGATGATCTCTGCCTGATTTACATTGTGTTAATTAATAGATTGGAAGTACACATGCTTTTTCAGTTTTAACCTACTTCCAGTGACTCAGTAAACCGAGTGGAACAGTCCCTTTTCTTCAGTGTGGTTATTGTATAAGGATTTATCAGTCTGGCAATTTATGCAGTGCGCAAAAGGGTGGCAATTAAATTATTGAGGCGTATGCGGGATGTTAAATTCAAATCAAAGAGATCGAGCTGTTCAACTATGAAACAAGCTAAAACAATGTCCAGTGTGGGAACATTTCACACACAAAAATAGGCCGAGAGGCCAATGGCAGTCAACATTGGCCGATACCGATGGTTCATACATCGGTGCATCCCTAATTTCAATTGCAGCACTTGGCTAATACATGAAAAACATGGAAATCATAGATAGGCCTATTTAAAAGACACAACTAACAAACATTACAGAAAGAAGCTATTTGTATAACAATTAAGGCTGTCAAAGTTAATGCAAATTTGTTTTAACACCACATATTTTGACTCTGCAGAAAACAAAACTACGGCTGTGTTAACAGTCGGAATGTATCTACTACTCTCCTAGCGGGAGATACCTTCAAAAAACAGCCCTAATTTAGAGACTTTTTTCACCACAGCGTCCTATCCTTTAGAGCAGAGCTTTTCGGTCAGGAAGACCATGGAACGTCAATAGAACGTCTCCGTCAGTGAAATATAAATTTTCTATGACGCTACCTGGTTAATCGTTACATCCCGACACTGATTCTCATTCATAAAAGTTATTCCATCTTTGATTTTTACTTCTCATGATTTCCCTCATTTTCTAAGGGTATGGCCTGTGTTGGCCGTACCAAGCAGTGCACCATTGTGCCTTCCAACCATCATGGTCCTATCCCTGGTGTCCCAGTGGGAACGTTGTGGAAGTTTAGGGTTCAGGTGAGTACTCAAGAAAGACTGGACATAGCTCGTCTTTTTATATGGCTAATTTATATGGAATTTGTTAGATCTAGGAATTTGATGTTTACTGTCTCCAATGTTTGTATGAAAAGGTCAGTGAGTCTGGTGTGCACCGGCCACATGTTGCTGGTATTCATGGAAGGAGCAATGATGGAGCTTACTCTCTAGTGTTGGCAGGAGGCTATGAGGATGATAAGGTGAGGTATTTAGAAGGGGGGCATTTAATGTAGACATTTGTAGCGACATGAGCACTTGCCAAATTTTGTATAGAATATTAAACAGCTTGTAAACCTTTTATTTAATGTTTGTAGGATGATGGAAATGAGTTTACCTACACTGGCTCTGGGGGAAGAGATCTCTCTGGGAACAAGAGAACAGCCGAGCAGTCATGCGACCAGAAACTCACCAACATGAACAGGTACTTGAGTAACACTTTGATTATGAATATAGCTAGGTAAAAATAATTGGTCACTATATTAATGCTATTGTTAAGTTTTGTTTCACAGCAATCATGCTTTTTAGATCTAAGAAGCATCACACAATTATCTATTGTGACCTATCTATACCAGGGCACTGGCTCTTAACTGCAACGCCTCAGTGAACGAAAAAGATGGAGCCGAGGCGAAGGACTGGAAAGCTGGGAAGCCTGTGCGAGTGGTACGCAGCTGCAAGGGCCGCAAGCACAGCAAATACAGCCCAGAGGACGGCAACCGTTACGATGGCATTTACAAGGTAAGATTATATTTAAATGGGTTTCTTATCTTTGACAACAAAGCCATCTACATAAAATGAAAATGGGAGTAAAAACAAACACTTTACATGACCCTCTCTTTACAGGTTGTAAAGTACTGGCCAGAAAAGGGAAAGTCCGGTTTCCTTGTTTGGAGGTATCTACTAAAGCGAAACGATGAAGAACCTGCGCCATGGACCCGAGATGGCAAGGACCGCATCAAGAAGCTGGGGCTCACAATGCAGGTAAATTTATGTCTGGCCTCTAATGTTGTTGAGTTGGCCGCTTCAGCCAAGAGCAGAGGACACACTGGAACACCGCCTCATGCATGTGGTTAGTCTCGAGTCAAAATGCTTTTGCATAACCCTGCCCCTATTAGGACTATAGCCACTGCCCAAAAAGAAAAAGGCAACTGACTGGAGCTGCACCAGAAGAGCTAGGTGTGGCACGCAGAGACTTTGTTGGCTTTGTGCCAAGTTTGCCCGGTTTGACAGCTAGAATGGGGTTTGGTCGGCACTGATCTAGAAACAACTTCCATACGATCTGAGACTCGTTCCATGCCTGACTACCTCATTAAATCCAGATAAAATTTTTTGATTATCTTGCACGCCCAATTTCCCATTGCAATTGTTCGTTTTTTATTCCTGGTATGTTTCTACTTGCCTTGTGTAAAGCAAAATGAATTTGCTTTTGTGTATGAAATGTGCTATACAAATTTGATTTGATCGAGGCAAACTGATGCACACAAAGGAGATGACAAGAAACAAGATACAATAGGCCTATTTTTAACCACTAAAGGTTGCATTTTGTCTTTTTTTTTTTATATATATATATATATATATATATATATAAAACATAATATGCATTTTGTCATTTTAGTATCCTGAAGGTTACCTAGAAGCTGTTGCCGCTAAAGAGAAGGAAAAGGAAAACAAGGTTGATGAAGTCAATGAAGCTTCTACAACAGCAAAGCGGAAGAGAAAATCGCAGACTGGTCAGTAAACTTAACCTTATATACCCGATTGACCCGCTGGTGGGTCAGATTCGTTTTTTAAAAATGATTGTCTATGAAAACACCAATGCATCACCACGCCACATGGGCATGCTATTACATTGGAAAACTACCTGCAAATCAATAATTTTGTAAAATAAATAAATACTATTTGCATCAATAACTAGCTTGTGGAACGTGTACTCAACAAGCGCTCGCCATTTCGCAAGGGACAACAGCAATCAAATTGCTTGAAAATGTCTTCCATTGTAATCCACCCACAAACCGCATATCTGACTGATGATGCAAAAAAAAAAATTGTAGCGATTTTCTCAGGACTCAAAGCGCTTTACAAATTGGTTGCAAATTGGGTACACACAACGAATGTACAGACAGCTATCACTCACAACAATCAGTCTGGGTGATACCAAGGCAGCCAATTTGCGCCGAACTTTCTCATCCAGCACATCGCAACAGACTTTTGCACACTGACTGACTGCAGTTCTATTGGCAGTGCCTAGTTAGGGCACTGATAGGGGTATTGACCCATGTTTTTTTGTAAGTCTGTTCATCTTTTGTTAGACTGACGTTTCAGTAGATTCAAGGTGCTAACAGGTATGAGCAACAAGTGAGCCTTCAAATAACTTCCATATCAAACTTAAAATTTCGCAATCAAAGCAAAAAGTTTCTACATGAGTTTTAGCACAAAAAAAAAAAAACTTTTTCTCTAGGCTCTCCAGCAAACTCACCCCTGTACATGTTTACATTGGCTTAGGCACATGCACCTCTTTCAACCCCTTTTCCACCAACCCAAACCTAGTGCCAGTAATGTGCTGATGCCAGAGCCGGTTCATCATTGGTTCAACTTGCGAACCTTCTTAGAACCGTTGGCTTTTCCATGTCTTCACGTTTTCCATGTCTTAACGCCACCATATTTGTCAGTATACGTCTCCGCTTTCCCATCAATGCTAGCCGCAACTACAAAGCACAACAACAATGGCGGGCCAGAGGGCGTGTCAACCGAAAGCGCGTTTTCAACTTGCGCTTTTCTGTCTTTGGCAGGGCGTGTAAAGTAGAAAATGGTTGAACTTTTGTCAAATCACAGCGCTCGTCAATGTCACTTTGTTAGCTGGCCAATCAAAATCGATTTTTAAGTCGGGACAAAATTTGTATTCAATAAAAATGTATTGAAATGGCACTTTTTAAAAAATATATGATTCAATTGTCCTATATTTAAATAAATGTATTATGTGGATTCGAAAAATTATGAAGTTGCGGATGACTTCTTTTTGGCTAGTGTGAGGAGTAAGAAGGTGAAGGGATATGCATATGCTAGTTAAATAGTTTTGGTTTGAGAAATTAATATCAGTGTGACACCAGATTCAAAGTTTTTGAACATGCATATTTGGAGGAGAGAGGGGTTTTTGCTGAACCGGTAAGAACATTTACTATCTCAAGCTCCCATGTTTTCACTTTAAACAACTAAGTGGCTTTGACTTTATTAAATTAATTACTTTGACTCTGTTGGTCAAAACGTCATGCAAAACATTTGTCGCTTTAGAAATAAATTGCTTTGAAAATAAGAATATTGAATAGGAAAAGTGGTTAATTGAACTTGTATTTAATAATCATTTGTATTGAAATTATTACAGTATTATTATTTTAGGAATTAGACATGACAAATTTTTTTTATTAAAATTTAACAAAAAAAAAATCTCACGTACCCCCATTAAAAACCACTGCTCTACAGGCATTGTATCACGTTTCATGAGGATTGGACTGAGTTTAACTGGTGAGTCCCACCACTAGTTATGACGCAGAGGTTCCACAATACGATATTTTCACGATACTTAGGTCACGATACAATATTATTGCATTTTAAAATATATTGCGATATGCTGAATATTGTGATAATATATTGTGATATTACCTCTTTCAACTGCAGATTATGTCAAGAAAGCAAAAGCTTGTTAACATCTGCATACACGCAGACAGCTTTAAAATGAAGTACACTTCCCACAGCCAAACAAGCATTTCGCCAGCCAAAGTTTCGGGGTTCAACCGTGAAAGACAATAAAACATAAGACAATTCTTTAACTTACTACGTAATTCTAGGTCTCAGAGGGTTAAGAAGAAACGTCTGAAAAGCTGTTGGTGAATGAGGCCCATTGATACCAGAGGGCACATGAGGATAATAAAGTAACTTTCAACACGTAATGTTAAACCAATTTGTGCTGTAAAATGTTTTAAAAATAAATTGGAAACGTATGTAAAAGATTTTTTTTTTTTGAAAAGGTCCTTAAGTATCAGAGCACTCTGTACTATATTAGCTATTAGAAAATACATTATTCATGAAGCCAATTACCGTTTTTACGTTTTGTTTTGTTTATCACAACCTAATGTTCTACAAGTAATACTTAAAATAACAAACCAAACCAAATTCACACATTGCTTAAAGGTGTAGTATGTAGTTCTAGAGAATTGGGGAAAAAATGGCAAGAATTTGAATCACAACACTCAAAAAGGCCAACCTCCTGAGTCTCTGGTCCCGCCTATTCCACACATGCCAGTGCGTGCTCTGCCTTGCTCAGGCTCATGAAGTCAAGTCAACGCATAAAGTGATGTCTGATTCCGAGGGGAGAAACAAAAGAATCAGGAACCTCTGATCGTAAATGCTCTAAAACTGTTCGTTGCTTTGGTGTGAACCACTCAGACACAAATGACCGTTTCCATAGTAACGACGTAGTTAGCTAACGTTAACAAAAACAATTTCATAATTGTATTCCCCTATTAGTATGAGCTAGTGCATCACAATCTTTTTATTTAGCTGCGATTGGCACTATAGCTACTATACGTTGCCGAGTATGTCCAACATATGCAGGTAAACGAATAATGCCTTTTTGACAAATCTGGCGTGATACTTCCTAACGTTCTAAAACTGCATGTCGTCGCAAAAGACTTGGCTTGTCAAATCGCCAAGTGCAAAGACTTCACCCGCCTTGTAATTACTAGTTCACATCGCTGCAACTTTTGTCTGCGACACGAATTGTAACAAGCTTGTTTGGAGGGTGACGCTGTAAGCAGGAGGACCTAGGAATGTGCACGCGAGGTGATTGACAGGCAGGTAGCCCTTACTCCTTGCAAAAACTCTTCTGATTTGTTGGGGATAGGTGGGCGTCCCTAGATGTTTTTAAAAGCTTAATACAGGGCACTCATATATTGCGCACCTTCTCTCTGAGCATTTGGTTTAATGATATCCTCCAGGAGGTATGTAATAAACATAAAAAATTTAATTTATTGCTAGAAATTCAAACTTACATACTGCACCTTTAAGTTAGACATGGATGTGAGGTATGTGTCACACTGATTCTCCACCTCTCTGGGATGAGATAAAACTGCATTTTAAGTTGTGGAACCATCTATTGTTTTAACAGAAGACGATCATAAGTCATCGCCAGCCAAAATTAATTCCAAGAAGACAAAAGTGGAAGCGTACAAATTGACCAAAGAACAGAAAGCCCTAATCAAGGATGATGAGCCAAACAAGAAAGTGTGGGAGGAAGCCATGCAATCTTTGGCACTTGGGCCGGTAAGACATTTTTTATTTATATTACAAGTCCATCAACCTCTTAGCAAATATATTAAATCTATTACTGGTTTTTATTTAGGAAAGTTTGCCTATTTTATTTAGAAAAGTTGCCAGACCCTTTAGTATGGCACTCCTAATGTAGCTTTGCTGCCCCCAGTTTGATCAATTATCTGTGTCTGTTTGTAGAGATCTACCCAATAAGACTACCTTAGACCCTTTGCTATGTTGACAAAGGAGTTTAAATCCGATTTAGTATAGTACTGTGCCCAGTTGTACTCTAAAAAAATACTATAAAATACGTTCGATGAGTGGCGCTTCCATCGCTAATCTTAGCCTTCAATCCAAAATCAAATGGACAAACATCAAAACATGCCAAACCTTTATTTTGTTATAATTAAACAAGACAGTGACAATACAGATACTGAAGTTAGTGTGGCAAAAAGATATGATTTATTGAAAGAAATACAATAGTCAACTCACCTTGTAGCCCTTCCATGTGTTTCTGAGATGTTTTCTGTACATCCTGATTAAATCAGGACCCGTTAACAATGTCCCGTTTAAATATCACAATCACACACACACACACACTATATGGCCAAAAGTATGTGACACCTGACCATCACACCTACATGAGCTTGTACGTGAATCAGTCACTTTGGGAAATCGACAGAAATGAGACTTTCACTAGTACCTCACTGCCAGCCTCCGGGAAGTAAATGGATGGACGGATCTCTCCTCTCTCTCTGTCTCCTCTGGTGAAAGTCATTTCTGTTGATTTACCAAAGTGACTGATTCATCTCTGGCCTATAGCGTTCTTATATTCTTCATATTTTTCACCCACAAACAAAACGTAAATTGAACACTAAACAGACAATGGAACCAAATAAAAAATTAAGTTGTCAGAACGTATTGCCTATTGAAATATGGCTACAAGGAAAGGTAGGCCTAACCCTCCAGGCTAAATGATTGGCCTAAAAGCTATGGGCATATTCTCTCAATGTTTTGTGCATTGTGTAACAACCTTTTATATAATAAAATTAGGTATTGGCTTTAGTTGAAAATCATATGCACATGGACGAGTAACAGCTGATTGGACTGTTTGACATGGGGAAACATACCACTGTTGTTGGACTAAGTGTGCTTCATCAACCCCTTTAAAGGTGAAATGAAATGCTCAAGTAAGTTCCAGATGCTGTTTAGTATACATATATTATAACATTTTGTGCTCTTAAAATGTTTAATAAAAGTCAGAGGATAACAATATTAATATAATATACAAATAGCTGCTATGCCTCTGTTAATGGAATCAGTCCTGGAATTTTTCAGAGTATTTGATTAGCTAGTGAGATATTACAAAGTTAATGTACAGTAGTGTTTACAGTAATACATTTTGATTTGACTGGTGATATCAACAAGATATTTTGGATGGTTTATGTTGAGAGTCTGAAGATGATATCCTGAAAATTTGGTATGATTTGGAGTTATGGTTTTGGACTTGCATACTTTAGGTAGATCACCAGTTTTTGAAAAAAAGAGTGATGGACTTCAAAATTTGTCATGGATGCCAGTGTATGAAAGTTTCTTAACTGCAACAGAGTTCTGAAAGTTTCAGACCTGTAGCCCTAATGGCCCATTTTTTATGATTTGTTGAATACTTTGAACTGATGCTATAGAGCCACAAACTGGTGTAATGAGGCAACATTGCATTGAGTGTTTGAGTAGACCTGGACATGTGTGCCAAATTTGGTGCATTTTTAAGCATAGGAAATCCGAGTTCAGGTGGGAATAATAATAATAATAATAATAATAATTACAATTACAAGAGGTGACCGGCTGTACCAGCCGGCCACCTAATTAGAGCAAGCTTGAGTTTCTTAAAGTAGTTGCATCCAAGCAACTCTGCCAGGTCCAGTAGTGCTGGATAGTTTGTCTGGTGGGCCTGCTCATGTTTAGTTATGTGGTTAGATCTAATATTTCTTTAGAGTTGAAGAAATTCAACTATAAAATAAATTTATTTTTGACTATACCTTTTGCCAGCATGACTTCAGCTTTTATGCTGTTATGTTATTGTCATTGGACAAATGCCTAGCAATATAATCTACTCTAAATTTTAGAACCCATCTCAATGAATGGGCGGTTTGCCACTCCCCTTTTGGCTGACTGCTTGTGCTGTCTAGAGGCGACAGAACATTCCTAATTGGAAGTATTATTAAAAAGTGTCATTGAGAGATTTATATATTTTATTTTATTTTTACAGAAAGCTTCTAAATAACAGATGGTGAAACAGATTGGAAGTGCTATTGAAACTCACCATTTGGGGTCCCATCCAGACTTCCTATGTTGTCAGGCCTTTCTTTCTCCTCGTTTGTCTCTCCTGTCCCCTTTCTCCTCTTTCATCCCCTGCTCTCTTCTCAACACCCTCTTTCCTCTGCTCTCTCAACTGTCTCTTCACTCTGTGCCTGTGCCATACTCCTCATGTCCTCCAACCTCAATCCCTGCCTCAGACGACAAGTAAAAGCATAAATTATTTGTATAAAGGTGTCCTAAGATGTCTGGTACAGCTCACAAAACGATGCAGGGCTCTAAAGTACAACCGTTTTGGTCGCATATGCGACCTAAATTTTAGCTGTGCGACCGAGCAATGTAATTAAGGGGCACTTGTGCAACTGCAAATAATTGCCCTGGTGCAACATCATTTTTATTTCGCGAACAAGAAGAAACAAACCCAATACCGTTAGCCGGATATGGACGTGATATCAAAACTGCCCTGTGTAGCTTTTTCAGTGAGTAAGTGTACCCATTCTAACCAATCAAATGTTAATTTGCGTATAACAATTTGTATCAATCTCGTAACCAGGTTGCGCGTGCCTAACAGTGTAGCTAGCTAGCTCCCTTCGAGAAAACTTCGAGTCTTCCTGAAAGAAAATTGATTAAAAGAAAATTTGAAACAATCAATTTCTTTCTTTTTTTTTTCATAAAACGTAATAGACGATGGTCAAACTATCATTTACGCCGATGTCATTTGAGTCTGAGGAGTAAATTCCACCACCAGTGAAGAAGGTGAAAGTGTACAAATTTTGTTTAGAAAAAGGTTTCATAAAAGTTGTAAGTTTTAACCAACTTATTATAACATTAATTCCATAATATGAAAACAGTTGTTCCTCATTCTTGTTAGGTGCTCCTACATTTTCACCAGGGCTCAGTAAAAAAGTCAATTTTGAGCCCTAATTTTAAGCTCTTTACATCGGATGTTTGTTTAATTCAAATTATTAAACTTCACAAATGTTCGGCATCTCTTGGTTTACAATTAGCTGTGGGGTTGTTTGTCTCTATTAAAAAAATATGCAAGTTTACAAGTAGTGTCAAGTTTAGCTAAATGTCTACACGGCTTACACGTTCCGAAACCAATCCAAAACGCAAATTCTTTGATTATGTCGTGATTATAACAGTTTTTTGCCTAATTATTACCTTAGCATGAAGAAAATTGAACTATGAAACTTGGCCAATAAAGGGCTGTTATGATCATTTGCAAAATGGTACTGTTCGCAACGTTACACAAGTAGTAGTCTAGTCCCATCATCAGTAGTTCCGTCTGTATCGTTTAACAAGCATGCTAGCTAACGTACATGGAAATAACTAACTATCAAAATTGTGATGGTTTCGAGTTCACTAAATCAAAACAAAATACGTTTTTAACAGCTGTGCGTATGCATTGTGGGGAACACTTGATACATGTTATTAGCCAGTGTCTTAATTTTGACATTAAAGAAGTTTGTTCTGCAACATTCCAGCAAGCTATCATAAGCTAAATCAAATGGTGCCAGTTTCATACTCCTAGGAACTCACACTTTAGGCTAGCTAACTTTGGTTCAATTTGCTGTCCAATTCAAGTCACCACAATTCTTTTTAAAGGGGCCCTATTATGTTAATTTTCAGGTTCATACCTTTATTTAGGAGTTGTACTAAAATAGATGTACGCGTTTTAATGTTCAATCAACTATTTATTTTTTCAAACTGCCTGGATCTGCAGCACCTCTATTCACCCTCTGTCTGAAACACTCCGTTTTAGCTCTTGTCTCTTTATGGCCCCCCGTCCATACGAGCCATGTCTGCTCTGGTTGGTCTGTTGGCCAAACAAAGGGAATTTGCCTTCGCGCTTACCAAAATGGCGTTTTCTCGGCATGGCGAAACCACCGGACCTCCGCTCTGACTGGCTCTGGTTGAGGGCGTGCCAAACAAGATTCAAATGTGTGACTTAGTGACGTAGATAAGTTACAAAAGAAAACGCCGGATTACAAACAAGGCGTTTCAGGCAGTTCAGGAGCAGTGTGTTCTGTGAGAGAGAGTAGCTCCTTTTAGCGTGGACTGTTGGATTTGTAACTTTTCAGACCTTTTACATGCACCAAAAGCTATATAACATACTAAAGGAAAGGGAAAACCCCAAAAAGCTTAATAGGTCTCCTTTAATGTTAAACAAATACAACTTGGCTCACATTCAGTACGCAGTGTCTTGTCAATGTTGTGGGTTTATTCCAAGTGCCGGTGGAATCTGGTGAATTACGATAAACTTGGATTGAGCTATCGTGAATCCACACGAATCCTACACTCACTCGGGACGGTGGCATATTGCTCCTTCATTCAAAGTCCACCAGTATGTATATGTTAAGCAACATTTTATTGCGGTCACAAAATGGCAGTATACACAAGGGTATGATTCATCTTGGTCTTTCATTCCAGCTCCCCTCAAAGTTTACTCTCTTCCCATTTCTTGTCTATGGGCAAATTAAGCATGTAAAAGAGGCAATTAAAAAATAACTAGTGGACAGGTTTATTAGCGATGTACAAGCGCAGTCCGTGGCATTCAAACTGACATTTTGGCTTTGCAATGAACGCGAAATGGCCAAAACTGCAACTGTCGTTAGGTCTAAAAAAATGGGGCTAATAATAAGGAAAATAAGACTTAACAATAACAGTATGACTCAGTCGATTCTTCGTCATAATAATTCTATTATTATTATTTGCAATAACAATATGTGAATGACTCATCACATAAGGGATATTCTCAGAGCAGCCTCTCCTGCTCCACTAATCCTGCCTGTCTATTTGTCTAATAAGCACAAGGTTACATTTGTGTAACGTTAGATAATTCGCATCACAAATTTGACCAAGGAATTTGAAATTGTGATGAGAAATACTTTCTTGTTTTGCAAGTTCTTTGGTTGTTGTTTCACAGAAATTCCTGAGTAAAATTGAGGAAGTCTTCCTTTGTATCTGCTGCCAAGAAGTGGTCTATCAACCCATCACCACAGAGTGCCAACATAACGTCTGTAGGGTAAGATGACTGACATTTATTTTGTATGTCCTGTGCTGTCAGTTAGCTAAGCCTGAAAGACAAACTAAAGAAGATGACCTGTCATTCATTACAGGAATGCCTTCAGCGGTCATTTAAGGCTGAAGTTTACACCTGTCCGGCCTGCCGACATGATATGGGCAAAAGCTACTGTATGAGTGTCAACAAGCCTCTTCAAGCCATTCTCAACCAGTTTTTTCCAGGATACAGCAGTGGCCGATGATCTGTCTCACATTGTTCGATTCTCAGGGGTCCACTCAATGGGGACAGCATGAACTATGTGGTCAATGTTCCTGTTCAGTACAGAGGCATAATGGATTTTTTAATATATTTTACAATAAAAAAAAACATACATTGGTTTTGTTAACAACTGAAGTGCCACCTCACTTGGTTAAATTCCGTAAACTAGATTTGAGCCAATTACACTTTCTGGCCTTAATCAAATCTAACTTTAACATGCTCCACTAGCTATACACCTTTACCTCAATAAATATTGGATTAAAGTATTGGATTAAAGACTAAATATTACAATAAAATGTGATAGTGTTAAGGAGCTAACTCCTAACTGTTGAAATTCATCCTATTGACAGAAAACTTACCAGTAGAGAAGTTGAATATTCACAATCAGTTCCCTACTCCATTTTAGGAAAGGTTCTAATGCTGAAGAAATTATTCACGGAGCTTAAATTTTAGCAGTTTATTTGGGACGGAAGCTGCAGGCAAACATATTTTGATTTCCAAATGGGATTATAGTTTCACATGGCTAAATACCGTTATATTCAACACTTGTAGATGATTCTCATGATTAATCGGTCAGCCAAACTGCAGCCGTCAACCACAAAATGTATTGGTATAAAAAATATTAAGATAAGATAGATATGGGTGACATCGTTCACAGCACAAATGCTGAAGCAACGATACATGCGGCTATATGCATACAGACGACAAATGTAGGGGTTAAAACTTGCCAAGGAACCATCAAATTCATGAGGAAACAAAACAAAAAAAGGAGCTATTAGGAATTGTTTTTCCATCTGTCAAGTTATACAACTTTTTGTCCAAGGTCCATCATTTAAAATCCTGTCATCTGCTAGGGGTTTGAACTATAACCAACTGATCTATGTTGGTGCGCTTCAAGTATGCAATTGTGGTCCCTGAACTTTTGTTTGTTCAATACAGTTAATTAGGTAATGACTTCCTAGAGCAAGTGCTTAGCCTATAATGGTGCAGTGTCGAGTTTTATAGTATGTGCTTCCATTAACTTTCCTATAGTTCTTGTATTAGATGTTTTTTTTTTTTTTGTTTTTTTTATGGGGGGGGGGGGGGGGGGCAACAACAACAACAACAACTTAATCTGATGTTACATTCTTAAACATAAGCAAATGAGCTATTAAAGATGTTAATGTTTTAACCCACGTAGGTGACTCGGGTGATTTTAAATTGATAATGTTCAAATGTAGTTCACAGAATTGATCATATACATTCTTAAAAATATGCAGCATGTAGGACTTTAAGTGTTGAGCCACAAGCCTATTAAACTGTTCTGTAAGAGGAATTTTATGTTGAAACATTTGCCATACTTTAAGGGAAAATTACAGTTTAAGGATAGGATCGAAATCCTATATGTCACTTTGTTTGCTGTTTAACACATTGTTTTAAACTGATGTCCAAGTCCAAAGATGCCTCATTTTACCAGTAGGCTATTGTAAAAGTCTCCATAAAGCTTGACAAGATTGGGCAACCAAGATATTAGCACTGTAGAAGTTGGCCTGCGTCTGAATATGCTAAATTATAACTGCTAGAGCATATAAAACCTACTTAATTTCCATGGAAGCTTCTAAGGCAAGATAACATTTGAGTGCCAATTTGTGAATTATAGACAATGCGACTTTCAATATAAAAAATATAAAAATGTTAACGATTCACATTTCTTTGTATAACTTTCTATAATGTGTTGATTATTTACAGTACATTTTAACAAATGATTGCAGTTGAGAGGAGATCCCAGTTATGGAGCTGATACAAATGTCAAGTGAATCCCAGCAGCCACAGATATCACAAACCTTTTTATGTACTGGAAATGTATATATTTTTTAAATTGTATATTTTAGTAATTTTGATATGTGGTAGTAACTACTTGAATGCAGATTTCTTTTTCAATAAATGTCCAGCTTTTTATACAATAAAAGTTACAAAATCCTAGCTGTTCTGAATTCTTATCTTGAATGAATTCTTGGTAGCATAGATTAAATAAAGATAACTATGAGATTGTTCCTTACTGTTTGATCCCATTGGATGAGTTATTTTTGTTAATGACAGCATCTTAAATACGCTGAAATATGATTTAATCATTCGGTTACAAGCTTAATTAAAAATAAATGTCTGGCCACAGGACAAATTTGATTTCCTCAAGTGCAATGCAGAATTTCAGGGTCTCGCAACATAAACAAACAAGCTTGCAGCATGCATCCTTTTGAAAGAAATTTATAAATTTGTGGTATGTGTTAATTTATTTAGAAACGTGCCTAATTCACGTAATGGTTTAGTTTGTGACTTCCACGTATCTTAGATTATTTTGGTACAACATTTTTTTAATAAATGTTAATATATATATACATATATATATATATGTCAGGTCATGACAACACACATATATATATATATCTTTACTTTACCATCTTTACTCGGGATATGACAACACATATATATATATATGTTGTCATGACCTGAGTAAAGATGGTCCTGTATTGGCATTGGTCACATTTTGGGCTTTCAACATGGTTTTGCCTTTACCTTATTTGGCATGTCGAAACCCCTGTAATATAATCTCCGGCCAATCCGGGTACTTCAGCAAATTTGTCACCTGGCCAATCGTAGGCACCATTTCCTGAAATGAAGTAGATGGTGAACCAGCTAGCGTGTATCTGACGTCAATTAATGTTAACCATCCATTGGACTTTCATAAACAGGTTAACAGGAGGATCACATTCAGCGATATAGAGGGAACACCAGTTAGTGCACAAGGTGACTGCTTTCTATTCATTTTGTCAATTTCACAAGGCTAATACACCATTTCAAAAAAGGCTAAAATGAGTGCTGCCGTCGATGTTTTTGTTGACCGGACTACCAATTGACCAGGGCTACCTAGCTAACAGGCTACTAATCTTAAATTGACTTTCCACACAATCTGAACACTAGCCTACTACTGCTATGTCTGATTTGGGTAATTCAGTCGTAATATCTCTCACATTTACTGCACATTTAATTCACTGTTGAAAAGTTTAAATTAATCAGTGTCTATATATGCAAACGTTCATTAACTTTTATTGCAGCCAGCGCATTCCGTCCTCGATCAACGTCGTTACGTTAGCCGACGTTACGGGTTAACGTTAGCAAAGTAGCTAACGCTACATTGCTAGCGTTACATTTACTTCACTAGCTAGCTAAAATTCTTATTATGGAACTCCGACGTGGCTAGATGTGATCAATATTAACATTCAGTACTGTTTAGACAGTGCGTGTAGCTATCTATGCTGTATCTATGTGCTTAAACGCTCAAATGATCAGATTTCTAAATTCTAGAGGCTTTCTGGGCTTTAGCTATTGTTTGGGGCCGTCATATTAAAGGGCCCCGCTTCATTTGTTTGTGCTAGACAGCTGCAGGTGGCTTCCTGCATTCACAGGGTTGAGTACATTTCCTTGATCATGCAAGTTCAAGTATTTTTTTTTTTTAAATCTCTGATTTAAAATGCAAGCGTTTTTTGCATGATTGTATTTAGGGCTGGGCAATATGGCCTAAACAATAAATCTCTATTTTTTTCCGAAGTTATAGGGAAAATTTTCGATTATAATCTCGATTTCTCTTGTTTATTCTCTAAACAAATAAGAAAATACCAAGCCGTTTCAATATACACAGGATAGGATGTTATAATATCCATTATGCCATATTTCATGATGAGCACTTCAAAAGACAATATTTTTTATAATGGAGTTGGGTTGAGAGCAGATATGTCATTGGGGTTTTCAAGTGGGCACCCTCCATATTTTAAGTAAGAATTTTTTATTTATAAAATAAAAATGTAAATTGTGTGTTAACTTGTCTAGGCATGTGTGTGCACGTAAACTGTGACCCGCGACTCTCCCCACTTATTCGCTCGTGCTGCAACAGTTATATTGCATATCATTTTAAACTGAACTAATCTTGAATTTGCGTGGTGCGAATTTGTTTACATTATGCATCATGATTTAGACTGCTGATAGCGTTGCATGATGGACCCGATTTAGCTTGTAACTTGGAGAGGGTGGTATTTAAAAATAATGCACATCAGTGTTTGATAGCGTGAGGCGCTAAAACTAAGCACAGCAATACTGATTAGAAAAATATTGCTTATTTTTTACACATTGGCCTACTTTTGCAAGCAGCAGATTCGTGTTCTCTTTACTAAAGCAAAGAGTTCCGTCGGTGGTCATATACTTACTATTTTTCATACAATTTACATTTTATGTTACTAGATCAGTTGAGCCTCGTTTAAATGTGATTGTCTCGATTTAGAATTTTTACACATCATGCTAACTCATAATTGAATTAAGTGATTAAATCGCCCAGCCCTACTTGTGTTTGTTACCTGATGGTTGCTGAGTGAAATTGTGTTAATGTCTGTTTTGTTTTTTATGGAACGTAGATACATGTAAACTTAAATTTATTTTTACTGCTCCCCTAGCTCTGCCTGCCAACATGTCGCAGGATTCAAAAGACATGATACCTGACACACCAATAGCCGATAAGCACATGGGCCTACTCAACCCAGCCCCTGTTTCAGTTCTGGATTCTCCTATACTTTCAACCACGGACATAGACCCTGATCTAACCATTTACCCGAAATCCGCTTCAATCCCAGCCTCTGATTCAACAATGGGTTTTGCATCAGCTTCTGGTATTGGCCCCAACACAGTCACATCATCTGCTGCTCGTCCAGAATCACCTCCAGCTAGTGCTCGGAATCCAAGTTGTAAAATCATGACTTTTCGACCCAGTTTGGAGGAGTTCAAGGACTTTGGCAAATATATTGCTTATATGGAGACTCAAGGAGCTCACCGTGCAGGCCTTGCAAAGGTTTGCACCCATTAATGCATATGCCTAAATGACCGCTTGTATGATTCTCTTTGATTCTCATTACAGTCCTGTGTAGTTGTATAGGAAACCAGTTAATTACGTTGCAGTGTCCAATTAATTCTATAAAAAATTTACATTCTTAGTGCTTATAATAATACCTTGTCTGTTTTTCATGCCTGTCCAAAATATAAAGCATGTTAAACTGGATTCAAGAATTCTATATTTTTGACAGCTTGTAATGTGTCACGTTTAAAGCTAACACAATCACTGGTTTCCTGTGGACCACATATGACTAAAGTTGGCATCTTCAAGTCTTGCACAGGCCTACTTTGCTCACACACTTAATCTTAGTCAACTCTTCTATTGTTTACATGCTCAGAGACATGTATATTTTCCAATTCACTTTGAACATTAAGGCTCTGACTAAACCTATTTGTAATAAAAGACTGTCTTGGCCTGTATTACAATAAGTGTATAGTTGACATCTGCACTGTCGGATTGGGATTATTTTAAAGACAAAAATGCAAGGATTGATAGAAATAATTGCATGCGCCATGTGATAGCAGTTTAAGACTTTGAGCATGTTTCGGTTTTGAAATTGCTCTATTTGATCAAGAAATATTGGTAAAATGCTTGCAATGGGCAATGACTTCCTTTTCCTCATTCTTTGGGATACCTGCTGTCCCCACTATTTTATAGTCCTTCATTCTCTTGTCTTGAACTGCCAATCTCTCTCCAGGTCATTCCTCCAAAAGAATGGAAACCAAGAAAGACATATGATGATATTGAAGACATGGTGATCCCAGCTCCAATTATGCAGGTTGTAACTGGACAGTCCGGCCTCTTCACCCAGTACAACATCCAGAAAAAGTCCATGACTGTGGATGAGTATGGAAAATTGGCCAACAGCAAAAAGTAAGACTAAAACCTGCAATGCAGCACGGAACAACAAAGTAATATTGTAGTACTGAGATTACAAGAATGCTGACAGGGCTTGATATTAACTTTTTGAGGCACTTGTCCTTCGGACAAGCACATATACTTTTCACTTGTCCAGGCATAAGTCACTTGTCTGGGTTAAAATGAGTTTCTAAATGTCTTACATATTACTTTAGTTTATTTAATTTAGTTCATAGAAGAGATGTTACGTTAGATAACCGCCAAAATGAAAGGTCTTTCTTTAGGAGTCATACAAGGTTCCTAACAACACATTTCCCTGATGTTTAGACTACTCTCAGGGCTGTACGCTTACTTTTTTAGGTGGTAGCACCAGTACTAGCAAGCTAAAGATTTCAGTAAATTTTTAGTAGCACACAGTTAAACACGTTTTTTCAGTAAAAAAAAAACTAACTTACTTTTTTTGTGTGCCTTCAGCGCTATGCCCTTTATTGTAGGCATTTTAATATAGGCTACTGTAAACGTGCAGAGCCAATATGAAAAATAAAACAAATCCCAATATTCTTTTTTGGGGAGGGGGTTGGGGGGCTGGCGTTTTAGGCTATTCCATGTCAACCTATAACAATAAGAAAATATGAGCCAGGCAACAACCAAGTAGGGAATGAGTCTTTACCCCAAGTGAAGGAGTTCAAGTATCTCGGGGTCTTGTTCTCGAGGTGAGGGGAAAATGGAACGAGAGATGGGCCGGAGAATTGGAGCAGCGGGTGCGGTGTTGCAGTCGCTTTATCGCACCGTTGTGACGAAGAGAGAGCTGAGCCAGAAGGCAAAGCTCTCAATCTACCGGTCTATCTTCGTTCCTACTCTCACCTATGGTCATGAAGGGTGGGTCATGACCGAAAGAACGAGATCGCGGATACAAGCGGCGGAAATGAGTTTCCTCCGGAGGGTGGCTGGCATCTCCCTTAGGGATAGGGTGAGAAGTTCAGCCATTCGTGAGGGACTCGGAGTAGAGCCGCTGCTTCTTTGCGTAGAAAGGAGCCAGTTGAGGTGGTTCAGGCATCTAGTAAGGATGCCACCTGGCTGCCTCCCAAGGGAGGTGTTCCAGGCAAGTCCTGCTGGGTGGAGGCCGCGGGGCAGACCTAGGACCAGGTGGAGGGATTATATCTCCACACTGGCCTGGGAACTCCTTGGAATCCCCCGGTCAGAGCTGGTTAATGTGGCCTGGGAAAGGGAAGTTTGGGATGCCCTGCTGGAACTGCTACCTCCGCGACCCGACCCCGGACAAAGCGGATGAAGATGATGATGATGATGATGTGCCAGGCAACTGCAAGGACATTTCAACATAAAAAGGCTAGCTACATGATTATCAACTTTTTCATTCAAGTATTTATTTATGTCAACAATGTGGTGGAATGTTGCTGTGAAAGTGTTGCCCCTGCTGCTATCTTTTACAATGCGCAGCTATGAGCTCTCTGCTGTGTTGTAAGCTAATCTTAACTATAAGTTACATAACGTAGGCCTGAACAATTTCAACAATGTCTATCTCAAATACATTCTTATCTTACAGCTTGTAGTCACGGCAAACGTTAATTGGCTAATTTATTAATTTAACCACGAGTCGGCGACTGGTTAACAGGCTTTTTTGGTTTAGGTGACGTGACCTTTCGCATAGATATGCGCAACGCTCAAAAACCCTCCGGCCCAACAACCACTTTCTCGTGGATAGAAGCGGAGCAGTGCATTACGTTAACTTGTAACAATTGTTTCATAAGTTTGGTTGATGTCTGAATTTTGGTTTATCTAAATAGGACTAAGTCTTGTATGCTCGTGCTGTTCTGTTTATATGAATGGATACCACCGCATCATTTTTGGTAGAATATGCTACCAAAACTGTTGCACTTTAAGTCTAAAAGTAAGAAAACACTCAGAAAAACAGTCCATGCATTTTGGACATTGCACATTGTTTTTGATGGTTGTGCTCCAATCTGGATGTGATAATTTTGCGCCCGACACTGTACAAAGCTGAGTGGAAGGATATCACGAGCAGTCATTACCATTAGGCCTGCGTTCTTTTTTCAGACCGAGCAGTGTCTGCAAGTTGGAGCGGTAAACGATGTCACATGGGTCCACTATCTACACAATTTGTACTCCAAATACTACCAAACGGAACCGCGCTGGTTTTACGAGAGGTCATCTTTGTTCCACTTTCCACCTCGGTTGTTTACCTTGCCATTGCTTTCTTGTTTTTTTTTTTTCTTCTTTTTATCCGGCATTGTTAGCAATAAAGGATAAGGATGATAATAATAAGGATACTTGTTTTTGAAGCAACATTTGACTGGGAAAACCTGACATTTCACGTTTCAATTCTAGTAGTACGGCTCCGTTGTAACGCAAGTTTTTATTTTCTTCGGACTGTGGAGCCTGAAGAAATATCTCTCCGGTCTTCTTAATATTTGAATTGCGAACGGTTCAAATCATCAAGGCATTCTTAGTTGGACATATCATGAGAATATTTGTATTCAAATCTGTGAAATTTATTATTTTTTTGTATGGACATTCAACTTGTCCGGTGGGACAAGTACATTTCTGTTCCACTTGTCCCAGACAAGCGGACAAGCCTTAATGTCCTGCCCTGACATGATTTACTGCCAATATTACATCCCATTTAAATTCCAGGGAGTTTTCTTTGCCCTCTACACAAGCTAATTTATGAATTAATGAATTGCCCTAGAGTTGCTATAATCCCAGGTCACACCAGGTGAAGTCATCTTTGCTGGTCACACTTCCCAGTCTTACCTGCTTCTAAACTCAGACAGTAACCATAGAGATGTATTTTCCAAATAATACCTAAGACTGTATTGCGGAAGCTAGCCCATTCAGATCACACACTCTACCCTTTCTATAAGCATCTTAAGAATGTATCCAACTACATTACACCTACGGAAATTTGTGATGTACTGCAGTGTAACTTACCACTGCCAGTCTGCATTGGGAAAGCGTAATTTCCCCAGTAAGCCTTGTTTTAAATCAACAAAGTCTAGCTGGAGTAATATTACGAAATTGTTTTGGTGTTTGACATAGAGCAGAATCATCTTAAGACAGATGTCCAAAATACCTTTTCTGTGGCATGGTTTGACCTTGTGTTTTCTGAGCACTTGTTCAAATACATTTTTCAATTGTCATAATTTTTTACAGTGCATCCGGAAAGTATTCATACCCCTTCACTTTTTCCACATTTTATTATGTTACAGCCTAATTCCAAAATGGATTAAATAAAAAAAAATTCTCAACATTCTACATACAATACCGCATAATGACCAAGTGAAAAATCTTTTTTAGAATTTTTTGCAAATGTATTAAAAATAAAATATCACATGTACATAAGTATTCACACCCTTTGCTGTGACACTCAAAATTGAGCTCAGGTGCATCCCGTTTCCACTGATCAATCAAGTTGTAGAAACATCTCAAGGATGGAGTCCACCTGTGGTAAATTCAATTGATTGGACATGATTTGGAAAGGCAAACACCTGTTTATATAAGGTCCCACAGTTGACCGTGCATGTCAGAGCACAAACCAAGTTATGAAGTCCAAGGAATTGTCTGTAGACCTCCGAGACAGGATTGTATCAAGGCACAGATCTGGGGAAGGGTACAAAAATTTTTGCAGCATTGAAGGTCCCAACGAGCACAGTGGTCTCCATCATTCGCAAATGGAAGACGTTTGGAACCACCAGGACTCTTCCTAGAGCTGGGCGCCCGGCCAAACTGATCAATCGGGGGAGAAGGGCCTTGGTCAGGGAGGTGACCAAGAACCCGATGGTCACTCTGACAGAGCTCCAGTGTTCCTCTGTGGAGATGGGAGAACCTTCCAGAAGGACAACCATCTCTGCAGCACTCCACCAATCAGGCCTTTATGGTAGAGTGACCACACGGAAGCCACTCCTCAGTAAAAGGCACATGACAGCCCGCATGGAGTTTGCCAAAAGGCACCTGAAGGACTCCCAGACCATGAGAAACAAAATTCTCTGGTCTGATGAAACCAAGATTGAACTCTTTGGCCTGAATGCCAAGCGTCATGTCTGGAGGAAACCAGGCACTGCTCATCACCTGGCCAATACCATCCATACAGTGAAGCATGGTGGTGGCAGCATCATGCTGTGGGGGTGTTTTTCAGCAGCAGGAACTGGGAGACTAGTCAGGATCAAGGGAAAGATGAATGCAGCAATGTACAGAGATCCTTGATTAAAAACCTGCTCCAGAGCGTTCTGGACCTCAGACTGAGGCGAAGGATGACCTTCCAACAGGACAACGACCCTAAGCACACAGCCAAGATAACAAAGGAGTGGCTTGGGACAAGTCTGTGAATGTCCCTGAGTGGCCCAGCCAGAGCCCAGACTTGAACCTGATTGAACAGCTTTGGAGAGATCTGAAAATGGTTGTGCACCGACTCACCCCGTCCAACCTGATGGAGCTTGAGACGATCTGCAAAGAAGAAATGGAGAAACTGCCCCAAAATAGGTGTGGCAAGCTTGTAGCATCATACTCAAGAAGACTTGAGGCTGTAATTGCTGCCAAAGGTGCTTCAACAATGTATTGAGTAAAGGGTGTGAATACTTATGTACGTGTGATTATTATTATTATTTTTTTTAAATATATTTGCAAGAAATGCTAAACCTTTTTCACTGTCATTATGCGGTATTGTGTGTAGAATGTTGAGGATTTTTTATTTATTTAATCCATTATGGAATTAGGCTGTAACATAATAAAATGTGGAAAAAGTGAAGGGGTATGAATACTTTCCGGATGCACTGTATGTTTATTTCTTGCTACTCATCTTGGCACCATGATTTCTTGTCTATGTCTGCATTCTTGCTTGAGGCCTAAGGCTAACACAATCAGAATGGTAAAGCATGTGAAATGCATTGTAGACTCTTAGTATCGACTTAACTTTTTAAAACGGCACCCCCCCCCCCCATTTGGCATAACCTCTTCACGGTGCATACATTTGTCAATGGATAGGCTAGTCAGCTTGGAGGGGTAATTCTGTTATACTGAAATTATAAACTCCCTAGGTATCCTTTAACTTCAGAGCTTGGCTGAACTATCAAACCGGCTTGATCCTGTCTTGTGACTTGCAAAGGTTCACTTCTCATGTTAACCTAATCTGTTGGTGCTCTTTCAAAGCTGCTGAAGGAATTTAATCTACGTTGATGTTCCACAAGTGTTACGGTTACACAACTGCTACTGTCACCCCAATCTGTCTTGGAAAAAGAATACAAAATATGTAAACAAATATATATTTTGTTTTTAGAAGCTTGGGGCAAGCAATGGTTATATTTTCATGTTGGCTCCATCTAGTGTTTATTGGCGGCTACTACAAGCAGCCCTACTGTAAGGCCCCCAGCTTATGAGTCTCATTTAGAGATCAAGGCGCCAAAGGCAGTGTCTTGCAATTAAAGCTGTCACCCATTTTTTATGTTTTTCATCAGACTCCAATGTTGTACTTTAAACATTGTATTGTAATTTTGCAATCAAACAGCAGAATGTCAAACAAGTTGAGAAAATTACTCCCTATGCAATCCGGGTCCTTCCTGAAATTTTTAAAACCCACCACTGTTTTCAGCCAAGGGGGAGAGCCTCTGTGCAAATCTAACTCAGAACCAGCAATCATCTTTGGCCATTGTGGTGTACAATAAATTAACTATTTTAATGCCGGTGATCAGAAATATACGTGAATTTCACTTGCATTGATCATATGACCCAAACTTGTTCAATATACTTATTTAATTTAGACTCAACAACATATATATTGTTTTAGAAAATCGGTGAAGTATCCCGTTAACCGTACAGAGAGAGACGACACAGTGTACCACAGGGGGAGCCAGCCTACTGATCCAAAGCCCTTCAGGTTTTGCCTGTTGCAAAGATTTGGAAGGAGCCAGGACTATGTAGGTGCCTTTGCTTTATACATAATATTGCATGGTCATTGCCCAGGGGGTAACTGAACTTCATGGTCTCAAGTTTTTGACTGTAGCACGACCTTGTTCTATGGATTGCACATTCTTTAAATATTGATTATCGGTAGTTGTAAATTTCAGCCAATATCCGCTCTTGTCCTTGTGAGACTGACATACTACTGAAATCAAGCCGTTGTGTGGAAAGCAGTTTTAACTCGAACTGCTATTCACTCACGTTGAAGTGAAATGCCTTCTGCCTGCAGTACACAGTTTACTCACTTTAGCATCCTGAGACTAAACACTTAACAAACACACTACTTTATAGTGTTGTAGTCAAGACCACCTAAACAGAGACAAAGCCATGACCGAGACCAGAGTGTATCGAGATGAGACAAGACCAAGGTTAGACCCAGACTAATGAGTCCCACCCTGCATGACACGGTTAAAAAGCAAGACAAAAAACAGCAAGTGCCAATAAAAGTTTGATGTGGTCCAAGTAATGGTTGTGTTGCAGAATTTACCGACTGCTGTGTTTTTCTTTTGGACGCTGTTGTGCAGACAAACTGTGGTTTAGGTCAGTGACTCTGATTTAGTTTAATACCAATACATGCTTTAAATGATTTTCTTTATTCATATCATAAAACCTCGGACCGTGCATTATGAGCTTGTCCAGGCCTATATTTTTGTGCACCGAGACTGACATCCGTGCTAAGCTAGCCCTCATAGGTTTCTAGTCGAACTGTTAGCATTTTAGTTCAATGGGACAACATAATTACTCAAACAGCCCAAATGGGTGTAATAATATGGACGAGTTGAGACATCTTCAAGGGAACTGAAAGAAGGTAGTGAACTTTTCCTTTAATTGCGCACCCATTTCTTGTTATTTGATCATTCATTCATTGCGGGCAGCAAAAGTTTTATAATTGATTTTAAATATAGTGAAACTATTTAACTTAGGGATGCACTGATCGTAAAATTCTGGGCCGATGCCAATGTTTAAAATAACACTTTGGCCGATAGCTTATGTTTTTGTTATTCCCCCTTTTGTGCCAGGGAAACAAATCTTCATAATAAAAAATAACTGAACTGTTTTGAATATGGATGTTAATCTTCATTAAGAATTTAATTGATCAAGAGATTAAACGATTACATTGAAAAGTTTGCAGTCTCGGCTTTTGGTGGAAATTTATGGCGCGTGTGTATTCGCATCTCGTATGTATGTGTTCTGTGCCTTTTAACCCTCTGAGCACCAAGCCATTTTTTTTTTTTTTTTTCTCCTGTCACATTTTTACTCGCTGCTTATTTTCCACTGCACATGCAAGTCCTGCACCTCTATGGAAACAGTACAATCATGGCCAGAAGATAGGATAATGCAAAAGTGTATTATTATGCAAGTATAACACAATTATAATGTCATAAATCACAAAATAAGGAAAACTTAAGTTTAGTTTCTTAATTTTAGAAAAATTAAAAGAATATGGAATCTATACCATTTAACATTTTTCCATATGCCCACAAGTGTTAATAATACTGGAAGAAAGGGGTAGACTCCATTATGTTATACATAATGAACTATTTACATTTTTACTCTCTCAACATACAGTATCTCTCGGTCTAAGGCTCCTCCCCTCTCTGCTCCAGCCTGCAGTTCAGTCGAAGATTTGCTGATCTATTGTCACGTGCCTGTTGGCCTTAGCAGAGTCATTCAAGGCTTCCCAGTTACGATGAGAAGCACAGAATTAAGTGTTTTTTACAGGATCTGGATTGTGCAAAGTGTTTCTTTTTGTCAATTTTGAATGACATTTAAAATAAAGTGATTTTGATGAAATATCACCATTTTAAGCTTATATTTGGTTGTTCTTCCTGATGGAAGCATTCTGTGCACATGATCGGTTTAGGGAGAGCCGGAAAGTCTAGAGTCCGACAAGAATGGCTGTTAAAGTTTCTGGGTATGATAAATGGTGTAATTTAGGCTTTTTTAAAATTTATTTTTTAAAGACAACATGCATTTTGATCCCGTTGTGGGGTTCAGAGGGTTAAGAAGCCTTTGTTTGAGTGACGTCATCACATTGCGGTTAGGAGACACTAGTTGGTTGTTAGAGCTAAAGACGATCTCTGCCTGATTCCCTTTGTGTTGATTGGTGTTGTGCCGAAATTTGACCGGCTGCCGAAATTCAATTTGAGTACAAATTCAATCATACAAATGTGTGAACCAACCTTTGATATTTCAAAACCCACTCTGAAATATTACCACACAGCTGACATTTTCTTTCCCTCTGATTTGAAAACAAACTTGCGCGCGGCAACAACATTTTAGACCACGCAAATTGATGCGACATAAACACCGGCCACTTTTTGCAGATGGTCCGGTGGCAGTCAACAAGGTCAATATCGGCCGATACATCGGTAATTTAACTTCATGTAGCCTGCGTAGCTCAATTTTAAGTAGGCTACTTTGCATTATGCATCATAAGGCTGGCACGCCAAAACAAATGTTGCTTGTAACTTTGAGAGGGGGATGATGCACATCAGCGCTGGATAACATGAGGTGCTTAAATCATTGCAACATGGATCAGTGCAATTTTGTAAAAAAAATAAATGTACACAGTACTTTAATGCATTCAATACTGCTGTAAACAAGCGTTCTCTTTATTCCATCGAGTTTTGTCTGCGTATATGTATTTTTTTATCTAACATTACTCAGTTTTGCCGCGCTCCTCGTTTTTTTATTTTAGATTTTTGTCAATTTTCACATTGTGCCAACACATGAATTCGAATTAATCGATTAACATTCGTGTAAACACCCAGTCCTAGCATAATATTTCACTATTGTGTGGGCTACCACTTGTTGCGATCCACTTGACTAAATCTAATAACTGAAGATTTGGCTAACATCTCCTCCCAGACAGCCGCAGCTTCACCTTTATAAAAAAATATCCTAATAAAACGTTCGCTCATTTTGGCATTAAACCGTACAAATCTATAATTTAGCACTTTATGTGTAGATATAGGAATTAGCCATTACAGATAATTTTTTAAATGTTTTTTTAGTTGTCTCATCTCTTGGACTTTCTCTTTTTTTTTGAAGTAGCGGAATTGCTGCTGCACCCTGAAAAGCAGACACTAAATCAGTCTTAAGTGGTAAATGCATTGTTTTGTTTTTCTGCAACCCATACAGCCGCTGGCTACCTGTAGTGTTGTCTCCAAACTCCATGTGTATCCTGCACAAGCCTCACTGAGATCCTGTATTTTTGCTTCTGAGCCTTGGCTTCTTTTAATTCCGTTTTGAACAAAAAAACGATCGGTTTCCTGCTTAGTCTTTTCTAAACTACTCTCTCTACATTTGAGCTTTTTTAGCAGTAATCTGCTGGAAGTCTTTTCTGACAGCCTCGCACTGCACTTATTCAGCTTTGATTGCAGACTCCTTACCTTTTATCTGAGTCTGACCCATAGTCTTTGACCCCTCTCTCCCCTCTTTCCCTAACCTATCTTTCTCCTTAATGAGATGATCACATTCTGCCTGCCTTGTGTCCCTTCCTCTTATCTCTCTATCTAGTCCATCAACCACTCTCTAACAAGTTAATTCTGTGACAAAACTATCTTGACGCTTATGTTCATCCACAGCTCTCACCTCTGAAACCTGACTAGCCTCTGGTTCAAATAGTCTACATGTAGGCACACACACTATACTAAACTATCAAATGCTACTTTTTTTATGAGAACTTGCGGGAAGTCATCCTACCTAATGAAAGGACTACACGGCGTATTCATAATCTTATAATTTATAATGAAACGGTTCACAGAATTGCAGGCAATTAATATGATGTTTAGAAAATATTACAGTGCATGTACACTCACTGGCCACTTTATTAGGTACACCTTGCTAATACTGGGTTGGACCCCCTTTTGCCTTCAGAACTGCCTTAATTCTTTCTGGCATAGACTCAACAGGGTGCTGGAAACATTCCTCAGATTTTGGTCCATATTGACATGATGGCATCACTCGGTAACAGCAGATTTGTCGGCTGCACATCCATGATGCAAATCTCTCGTTCCTCCACATCCCGAAGGTGCTTTATTGGATTGAGATCTGGTGACTGTGGAGGCCATTTGAGTACAGTGAACTCATTCTCATGTTCAAGAAAACAGTTTGAGATTTGAGCTTTGTGACATGGCACGTTATCCTGCTTGAAGTAGTCATCAGAAGATGGGTATACTGGGCATAAAGGGATGAACATGGTCAGCAACAATACTCAGGTAGGCTGTGGCATTTAAACAATGCTCAATTGGTACTAAGGGGCCCAAAGTATGCCAAGAAAATATCCCCCACACCATTACACCACCACCACCAGCCTGAACCGTTGATACAAGGCAGGATGGACCCATGCTTTCATGTTGTTTACGCCAGATTCTGACCCTACCGTCCGAATGTCGCAGCAGAAATCGAAACTCATCAGACCAGGCAACATTTTTCCAATCTTCTTTTGTCCAATTTTGGTGAGCCCGTGCAAATTCTAGCCTCAGTTGCCTGTTCTTAGCTGACAGGAGTGGAACCCGTTTTGTCTACTGCTGCTGTAGCCCATCTGCTTCAAGGTTCGACGTGTTGTGCGTTCAGAGATGGTCATCTGCATACCTTGGTTGTAACAAGTGGTTATTTGAGTTACTGTTGCCTTTCTATCATCTTGAACCAGTCTGGCCATTCTCCTCTGACCTCTTGCATCAACAAGGCATTTTTGCCCAGAGAACTGCCGCTCACTGGATATTTTCTTTTCGGACCGTTCTCTGTAAACCCTAGAGATGGTTGTGCGTGAATATCCCAGTAGATCAGCAGCTTCTGAAATATTCAGACCATTACGTCTGGCACCAACAACCATGCCACGTTCAAAGTCACTTAAATCACCTTTCTTCCCCGTTCTGATGCTCTGTTTGAACTTCACCAGGTCGTCTTGACCATGTCTACATGCCTGAATGCATTGAGTTGCTGCCATGTGATTGGCTGATTTTAGATATTTGCGTTAACAAGCAGTTGAACAGGTGTACCTAATAAAGCGGCCAGTGAGTGTAAATGCTTAACCGTATTTCAATTATTCAGGTAGAAACTTGAGTTATACAGTAGGTTAACTCTCAATGCAAGCTAGTAAGGCAACTATGCGGTGGTTGACTTGCTAAGCATTTTCCCTCACTGAAAAAAGTAGCTACTTTTTGCAATAGCTACTCTGGTCCTTTCTCGTCTGCCCTGCAACCTGAAAAACAGACACTGAATCAGTCTAAGTGGTAAATGCATAAGTAATAAAAGGCTTGAATATACAGTGTTTCATGAGTGATAATGTATATCTATATCTACCCCCACAATTGTGTAACTCGACATCACTTTTTGCACTTTACTTTCTTGTAGCCTTTTCTTCGTGGTACAGCACAATAAAGTTAAATATATTAAAAAAAGCGGACAACAATTGCTGGCGATTAGAACATTATACTGTTTTGAGCACAACCATATTTCAAATTGTGAGGTAAAAAGTGAAATTCTATACTAAAGGAACTCAATGCCAGCTAATACAGCTAGCGTGTTCCACGGACAGTAGCAGCGTCAGTTCTTAGACAGGCTCCATGCATTTTGAAGGGGGCGTGCCATACTTGACCTCAAATAAAAAGCCCTGAATGGGATTTGAAATCAGTTTTTTTAAGGACGTTATCGAGCAACCCGACTAAGTATAGCACCAAATTTGGGCCTGTTACGTGGTGGTTCAGACTAGTAGCCATGCAACCAAAGGGAAAACAATGATTTATGGGTAGTAAAATCTAAACCAATCAACCCTTAACATAGCACATGCAAAGCTCGAGGGTGTTGGGACCAAAACAAAGCATTCGGTTAATCTCTAACTTTAAAAAGGGCCAAGGCTTTTTATTTTAAAAATGAGAAGAGCCGAAAATTTCGTGGCTGTTTTGACCAAAAACAACAGCTCAGAACTCAGTCTAAAAGATCGTCAGCGCCATGGCGCGCTTAATGTATACAAACAACTAATATATTTGAAAATGTTAAAGTTTTACATGAATGTGTTCATAACGTTGATGGGAACCAATAAACATTTATTTTACAACCATATTTGAAACTATATTTTTCTGCGAAGCCTCTGAAATACCGATCCAGTTTTACAGATCGTCACTACAAGCATTTTGAGAGCTTAACCGTAAGTAGGAGACATAAAATGACAGCCGGTTAACGACAGTTAGTGTTACTATGAAACGATTTGCAATGTTTATATACGTATTTATGTCCACTTCAGTAGTTATTAGATGATGTAAAAGTCGATGCAAGTCATTTTTTGGCTGCTAGCTGCGTTTAGCATTTAAACTTCATTAGTTACGTTACGGTCCGAATGTTTGGCCTGTATCGTTACAACCAATGTTCAAATCCAGTTTTATTTTCAATTACAGTAATTATGTTAACTAATACATTAGAAAACGCACAGGCAATTCGGTGATATTCCTGCAGTTGTGATGTTGACCGGTCTTGAAATAAAGCCTTGAGTCCTCTTTGTCCGAGACAAGACAGTTAAAATGCAGTCAATTCTGAGACGATACAGAGACCTTAAACACTGCCATGGTTACAGCTGAAAGTATAAGGCAGAAATAGTTTTGATGTATTCTTATGGCATTAAAGTCAACACATTCACTCATGGAATAATTATAATTTTAGTCTGATTAACTTGTGCCTCAATGTAGAGAGCAGTGAGACGCCTATTAATTTACACGATCAACATTTTTTTGGCCAACTGTCCTTTAGCAGCATAAAATGCCTCCATTTTTGGCTGAATTATATATTAAAATTCTTAATACGTTTAATAGTTTGCTCGTGTACAATATGCGCCTCTTGTAGACTTGTCCATATTCCGATTGATCTTAAGGTTCAAACACTGTCCCTTTTCTGTGAACTTTCTCATTGCTAGCTAGATTGGGTGAACCTTGGTTGATTTATAGAGTTGATAACCCCCTTCGTGGTACCATTTACACGTTACTGCGTTTGTTTGGGTAAGTGAAGCCAGATAACGAGTATTTTATTTTATTTATTTATTATTTATTATTATTATTAGGGGTCTATGCAGTGAAACTGCATAGAAACCTATTGTTTTTGCTGCCGTTCATTATTATTATTATTATTATTTATTCCTCCCTACTTGTGTAAATTCCCGTGAGAGAGAATGTCATAGACAGATGAAACTTTGCAGTAGCATAGACACCCAGGTGTCCCACCCTGCCATACAGGTGCCATACCAATTGACCCAAAGGGGGCGCTATACAAAGCAACCAAAAGTAAAAAGTTGGCACGGCCACGCCCCGCAGCCCGTGTCATATTTTGACCTGAAACTTGGTGTACAGGTGTATGTCATGAAGAACCAATTTGCCTCTACAACCCATAAAGTCCGCCATGATGGATTTTCTGCCATTTTGGATTTTGTGAAAAACCGTCAAGCCATATCTAATCATTGACCGTTTGACCGATCCTCACGAAAATTGGTATACAGTGTATATTTGCGTAGACCATTAGAAATTGAAGGAATCCTCTATGCCTGAAAGAACATGGCCGCCATGGACCATTGAAATTGTAAGTGGGTGTGTCTTTAAATCATAAAGCTAATAAAATTGTCAAAGTTGTAGATGTGAACTTTAAATTGACTATGGTCATTCATAACACTACAAAGGATCAGCAAAACAAGCCATAACCATGTCGCCCTTAAGGGGGCGCTACAAACCACACATTTGTATCTTATGACATGTTTGTGTTAGAGCCATGAAACTTGATAGGCATAACTACTTGGGTGAGTACAGGTCACGTTTGGAAAATGGTAATGTTTGGTCGAAAGGGGGCGCTGTATCAACAACGCAACTAATCTTCTGTGTTCAATGGCAGCCATCTTGTTTAAGATACAGACTTTTCAAAACGATAATTTCAAAGGTCTATGTCTACAGATGCTGCTTACCCATTTGCATCAAGATTGGTTGAACCATCTAGGAGGAGTTTGATTTTAAGTGTTAGTTGGTAAGTGGTAATACCAGTAGCAGCCACGGGGGAATGTCCAAAACTTTAGCAATGTGTGTCAATTGCAAGGACAAATACATAGACAGATGTAACTTTGCATGAGCATAAACAATCACGTGCCGCACACTGCCTTATAAGTGAAATACCAGCTGACCCAAAGGGGGCGCTATTCCAGCCCACCAAAACACGCCAACTTGAAATGATCCGCCCCGCGTCCTGTGTTGTGTAAAGATGTGGAAATTGCTGGACAGGTCCCTGCCCTCACGAGGAACAAATTTGCCTCAAGAACCCATAAGTACACAATGATGGATTTTCTGCTATTTAGAATTTTGGGGAAAACAGTCAAACTACATTTCTTCGCAGACCATTATAGATGTGCTCACTTAACCTTTCACACAGTATTCATTTGAATAGAGCTTTAGAACATCGAAAGGAACGGTCTGCACCTTTAAAAAACATGGCCACCACAGACCAATGAAATTACAAACGACTGTGCCTTCAATCTAAAAAGCTCATAAAATTGTCATGGATATAGTTCTGAAATTAAACATGACAATTATCCTTCATAACACTACAAAGGGTAAGCCTGTCAAGACTGAAGAATATGTTATGCTTAGTTTTCTCTGTGCTACCAGTTGGATGTAATCTGTCACCTTATTGCCATAATACTTACAATGACCTATTTTACAAATATATACTTTGTCAGCAACACTCACGTTTTACCATGTGTCTGCACGAATGGTTCCATATTGTGTTTTTTGTTTTTTAATGCTGTTATTAGATTACATAGTGATGGGACACA
The DNA here is from genome assembly GCA_026901105.3 of Galaxias olidus. Taxonomy (NCBI): domain Eukaryota; kingdom Metazoa; phylum Chordata; class Actinopteri; order Galaxiiformes; family Galaxiidae; genus Galaxias; species Galaxias olidus. Next base: position 4,006 of record JAPMUY010001663.1, on the reverse strand, counting down.
CAGAGTTACTAACATTGAAAAAGCTTTGCTAGCAGCATATGTCTTGTCTACCATCAAACTGTTGAATGTCTTTGCGGATAGTACTGTCATGACATTGCTATCTTGTTCCAATTGCCTGTTGTGAATCATGGCAATGTGCCATAGCATAGACCCCGGTCATGGCTGCCATCGCAGCTATATTTATTATTATTATTATTACTACATTTCTCAATGACCCTGCTTCTCAATGTTTAAATGGACCAAAATTTGCATCACGTACATGTCTACTCAAATTCCCCATGAAATGCTGCCTGGTTATACCTGTTGCCATAGCAGCTATTCAAACGTTTTCAACAAATCATATAGGCGATTTGGGGTTACAGGGCAGAAACTTTCAGAACTTGCCCACTACAGTGAGATGAAACTTTAATACTCTGGCAAACTGACACCCATGAGAAACTAGAAAATGCATTTCGATGAGTAAATACGGATGTAATGCGTCCAGTGATTAGACTGACCGCCTTACCGCAGCACAAGTGAACTGCACTACAGACCCCATTTGTTGACAGGGGTTTTGAAAACGTGTCTTAGGTGAGCGGCTCACCTACCCAGTTGTAAACATTTAGTGAATGATTGTAAATGAGTTAGGCTTCTTGTGCGTTTTTTCTGTGAAGAACTATTAGTAATCAAAAACACAAATTCCTGACTGCTCACTGCGACTTTACTCTATTTCTTATATTAACTTTTTGAAGGGCAAAAAAAACCGCAAAATTGTTTGACTTTTCATCCGCCTTTAAAATCCAGTGAAAGATTATCCACCAGCCTTTGTCCCAACAAATGTGGCTAGATATATTAGTTTGGTAGGGTGGATTCTTGATTTTTTTTTTTACAAATAGGACTCAGACTCAAGTTTAAATAATTTGTTCTCTGATAGTCTTGTTTCTTTTACTGGTTCTCCGCAAGGTTGTGTTTTTATCTCTTGTTTATTTTATGTACGAATGACTGTCTGAGTCGATATGAGGACAGGTATGTTTTAAAGTATGCTGATGACTCCATCATAGTAAGTCTTCTTTGAGACAATGAAAATAGTCATGGTCCGATAGTGGATGAGTTTGTGCAGTGGAGTAAGGATTCATTCCTAAAGCTAAATATTGATAACTAAAGAGATGGCGATAGATTTTAGGCGAGAGACTAAGGATATTGATTCCACAACAATCGATGGTATCACAGTTTGAAAGAGTTAACAGCTACAAATATCTTGGCACAGTAATTGATAAGTTGTGTTTCGATCAAAACAAAGAAATGTCAACAGCGGGGTTTTTTGTAAACTCAGCAGGTTTCGGGTGTGCTCAAAGCTTAGGACTCTATTTTACAAGTCAGCAGAATTGTTGAAAGTAGCAGTCAGATTACAGGATGTCAGCAAGCGTCCTTATTACAACTATACCAGAAGCACACCTTGAACAGGGCTGAGTTAATTATTGTATCTGTGGATCATCCTCTGAATGGAAAGTTTCAACTTCTTCCATCAGGTTCTTGTTACAGACTTCCAAAGATGTGTAGATTTAAAGTCTTTTATCCCCAGCGCAATTGTGTTGCTGAATAGGAGGAATTAGTGAATGTCGTAATTCCATTTGGACAATGTTACGCTCCTTTTAAAAAAACTTTTTTTTATCTGTTTGGTTTTGTAGAAAGTTGTTTTTGTATTGTATGCTGTGGATGAAATTAACTAAGTGACTGCTTGCAAATCGATTTTCTCCTTGAGAGATAACAATAATAAAGACTAAGACTTCCCTAGAATCTGCGCTATAATCAACAGCTCTATGGCCACTGGTACTGTTCCAACCTGCTTCAAGCATGCTTTGTTCCAGCCCCTCCTGAAAAAACCCAACCTAGATCCCACCGTGCCTAATAATTATAGACCTATCTCTAAATTTCCCTTCCTGTCAAAGGTTCTTGAAAAGGTAATTAGTGGTCAGTTTCTGCCCTACATATACCAAAATAACCTCCTGGATCAATTCCAGTCAGGCTTTAGGGCGCACTGTAGCACAGAGTCAGCCTTGTTGAAGGTGTCATGACCTGCTTCTCTCTATCGACTCTGGGGACTGTGCTGTCCTGATCATGCTTGACCTCAGCGCTGCATTTGACACTATAGATCATGATATCTTAACTGATCGCCTCCAGTACAGGGTTGGTGTTGGTGGCACTGCTTTAACCTGGTTCAAGTCCTACCTCAGCAATAGTTTTTCAGTCAATATAGGCAATTTGTCCTCTCCCCCAGCTAGTCTCACCTGCGGGGTCCCTCAGGGTTCCATCCTAGGTCCCATTCTATTTTCTGTTTACATGCTTCCCCTTGGTCAAATTATGCGAAAGCATAACATTTCAGATGACACAGCTTTATCTTCCCCTGAAACCAAACAACCGTTGCAGTCTTAACAGTCTGATAGACTGCCTTGAGGACATCAAGTGCTGGATGGCTCAATTTCTTGCAGCTGAATGAGATTAAGACTGAGGTGGTTGTCCTATTTGACCCCCCAGACAAAATCAAAGGGATTTCCAACCGCCTAGGCAACCTATCCTCCCTTGTTAAACCCCATGTCAAGAACCTTGGTGTGATTTTTGATTCCGCCTTTAAGTTTGACAAGCAGATAAATGCAGTAGTAAAAGCCAGTTTTTTCCAGCCACGTACCATTGCCAAAATCAAGTCATTCCTCTCATTCAAAGATGTTGAGAAGGTCATCCATGCCTTATATTCACACGTCTAGACTACTGTAATTCATTGTATACCGGCATTAGTCAGTCTTCCCTGGCCCGTCTGTAATTGGTCCAAAACGCTGCTGCCTGAATCTTAACAGGTACCCGGAAGGGAGAACATATTTCCCCGATTCTGGCCACTCTCCACTGGCTTCCTGTGCGGTTCAGAATCAATTTCAAGGTTCTCCTCGTCATTTTCAAAGCACTTAGTGGGCAGGCCCCTGCTTACATTTCAGACCTCATAACCCCCTATTCTACCTCCAGGTCCCTCAGGTCATCTAACTTGGGACTCCGGGCTGTCCCACGGTCTGGGCAGAAGACCAGAGGCGTGTTGCTGCCCCTAGACTATGGAATAGCATTCCACTCTGTCAGAGCTGCCCCCTCCACTGCTTCGTTTAAATCCAGGCTCAAAACGCACTTTTATTCCTTGGTTTTCGGTACGTCATGATATGGTGCCGGAATTTTTGCACTGTGTGTATTGTTATGTTAATGGGTCAGTCGTTGTATTTATATATTTTGTGTATTTATACCTGTACCGCACTTTGGTCAACGTGTGTTGTTTTTAAATGTGCTATATAAATAAAATTTATTTTATTTGTTATACTCATGGTTAGAACTGTTGTTGCTCAATGTCCATTCTCCCTGTTTCTGTTTGTTTTATTTTTCTCATGTTTTCTATGTACATTTTGTGAAGATTCTGGATGTCAGAAAAGCGCTATAAAAATGTAATGAGTTATTAGTATGCCAAAAATGCATGCAACGGTAGGCTACATAGTTTGCAAGTGCAGCTGAAGTACCAACTAAAATAAAAAATAGGCTAATAGTATGCTATTTCAGACGCAGCGCAAGAGCAGCAGGCAACAGTCCCCTTGTCATTTAGACTACTTTCGGACTGGGAAGACGGCAAAAATTTTTTGCATAATATGACCCAACTCCAACTGCCAGTTCCTATTCGCGCTGGCCTTGAATTGTGCTCTACATTAATGTTTACAGAGTTGAATTCTCAAGGAGGCAGACCATTAAATTAGCCAAACAAAATAACAAAAATCGCACCAAAATGAGCAACCGGCGATGGACTCAGCCAACCGTCAATAGCCGATATATTCGTCCAATCACCCAACCCTAGACACCACTTGACACCACCGTCAGGGTTGCCAGATTGGATCAGAGATAGGATTGTCAATCTCCAGGCCACATTCTTAAAATCGCACAATCCCACCAAAAACCAGCTCAAAGGTATTCTACCGGTCAAACGTTTTAGAACACATCATCATCA